>PITA01005632.1:0-67653 GCA_004023965.1 Spilogale gracilis | reverse complement strand
AAGGGTTGAGAAACACTGATCTGAGGCAGAGACTGCAACCGGTGATGACTTTGCTCTCCTGGATATTAGGCAATTGGGAGTTTTTTTGTTTGTTTGTTTGGGAGGCATTTTTGTTTGTTACAACTCTGAGAGTGTGATTGGCATCCAATGGGTAGCTGCTAGGGATGTTGCTTAACATATTAAAACGCACAGGGCAGTCCCCGCCACAAAGAATCATCCTGCCCCAAATGGCAGTACTGCCAAGGCTGAGATGTGCTTGGGAGGAAGACAGATGATAATAATTGTAAAGCATTATAATACAGAGTGATAAATGTTATACATAGACGTATACATATACATAGTTCTGGGAACTATGGGCCATAGTTTCTATTTACAGGGAACTCCAAGTCCCTTCTTTAGTAAACACTCCATCAGAAAAGAATGCAGGCAGGAAAGAGAAGGAATGAGGTTATCTCCATCAGGCAGGGACTGTCATGTGATGTCTGGTTCATTGTTCTATGCCCTGTGCCTAAAACAGTGCTGGACGTGCTGTAGTTGCTCGGTAAATATTTGCCAAATGACAAAACGACCAGCTGATTAAATGGAAGCTTCAGGCACCATCACCTTGTTGGTCTCCTTGCTCTGTATGGATTTCCTGGACTCACTGTCCCTCCTCCCCAGCTGCCAGTCCCTGCCTGCCATCTGTCTGACCTATAGTGCCTACTTCTGTCCTTGAGCTTACCTTTCTTTCCTCTGCTTCACAGCCTCAGACTTTTCCAATGACTACAGGACAAAGTTCAAGTTCTTAAGTCCAGCATCAAAGACTGCATGACCTCATTCTAATCCACATTTCCAAGTTTACCTCCCCCCTTATCCTTCCATGTGCACGCTGGATGTCACACAGAACCACACCTGGAATGTTTTCTGTGCTTCCTTACCCGCATCTTTGAGACATGGGACTTTCTGCCTAGAATGCTTATGCTTTACCATTCCCTGCCATTTTAATTTTTTAAAAGCTATTCCCTACCAAAAAAATAGAGAATTGTATAATGGGCTAAATACCCACCTTCCATCAACAATTATCAATATTTTGTTTTATCTAAATCCTCTCCATGCACTTTTTCTCTTTTTCCTGCATTTTAAAGCAAATCCCCCCCCTTAATATGTCATCTATAAACCTGTAAATATGTCAGGATACATGAAGAACAGATATGGACTTTTCAAACCCAACCATATCATCATTATAAGCCTGCTACAATGAACAGTTATTCTTTAATGTCATCTAATGTCCAGGGTGTATTCAAATTTCCCTGTTTATTTCTTTTTTTTTCTTTTTTTTTTTTTAAAGATTTTATTTATTTGACAGAGTGAAACACAGCCAGAGAGGGTACACAAGCAGGGGGAGTGAGAGAGGGAGAAGCAGGCTTCCTGTCGAGCAGGGAGCCTAATGCGGGACTCGATCCCGGGTCTCCGGGATCATGACCTGAGCCGAAGGCAGTTGCCTAACCAACTGAGCCACCCAGGCGCCCCAAATTTCCCTGTTTATTTCAAAAAAAATTTTTTTTTTCAAAGCTGGTTTGATTCAAGGGACAAGCGAATTCCACACATCACATTTGGTCTCTAAGTCTCATCTAGTTTACAAAATTCTATTCCCTTTCCCCATGCCATTGATTTGTTGAAGAAACCATGCCGTTTGTCCTTTAGAATATCCCACATCCTAAATTTGGCACATTGCTTTCTTGTGCTGTCAGTTAATTTGCTCCTTTGTCCTCTGTATTTCTGGTAAAGTTAGATCTAGAGGCTTAGTTCGATTTGGGCTCATCCCCCACCCCCTCCGCAGGACTGCCTTGTAGGCGATGCTAGGTGCTTCCCGTTCTACCTCCAACAGATGCAAGGATGAGTCATGTCCTGCTTTTCATGATGATGACTGATCAGCGAATTCAGGCTCTGTCAACCCAACCATATAATTCAAAGTTCCCCACAGACCTTTCACACAGGCTTAGCCTACATTAATGACAGTAATGACTGTTGCCTGCATTCACATTTCATTCAAGATTAAAAGAAAAAAAAACAGTGATTTTTCTATGTCTGTCATTTCTTTTGCAACTTGTTAGCTAAAATTGTGAAGACTGACACAAATTTTAAATTGCATTCATTAGCCTTATTATTATTATTCTGATTTCTTATTATTTTGAACTGTCATATATATATCAAGAATAAAGCAAATGAAGTATATGTTAATTATTAGGAACCAAGATGTTCGGCATCAAAGGAGTTCAGTAAAAGTCTTGTCATCTTAAATTTGAATTGAGGGGCGCCTGGGTAGCTCATTTGCTTAAGCATCTGCCTTCAGCTCAGGTCATGATCTTGAGGTCCTAGGAAAGAGCCCTATATGGGCTCCCTGCTCAGCAGTGAGTCTGCTTCTCCCTCACCTTCTACCCTCCTACTCCCACCCCTCACTTGGGTTCTCTCTTGCTCTGGCTTGCTCTCTCTCAAATAAATACATAAAATCTTAACATTTGAATTGAAAGTATCAGGACAAATTCATGATTGATTTTCCTCTTTCTAAAATCACCTATTCCTTAATTCTGTCCCCTCAAAAGACTTTGAAGCAATAATAGTCCCCCAGATTCATATTTTAAAACCCTAATCCTAATGTGATGGTATTAGGAACTGGGGCCTCTGAGAGGCATTTAGATCAAGAGGTTGGAGCCTATGAATGGGATTGGTGCTCTTATCAAAAGAGGCCATAGGGTTAGCCCGCTCTCTTTCTGCCTGGGGTGGGGTGGGGGACAGGATATAAGGCATATCAGCCATCCACACCCTGGAAAGGGCACTTCCCCAAACCTGACCATGCTGACACCAGAACTATGAGAAATGCATTTCTCATTTATGTATAGTATTTTATTACAGCAACCTGAGCTAAAACACTTAAGTTGCCAATCATTTACCGGTCAGCTCCCCAAATTTCTCAGTAGTTCACAATCGCCTCTCCAACATACCACTGGAAGCACACAGCAGCTTGAGAAAAACCCACAGTTAGTTATCAGAAACCTAGAAAAGATGTACCTCAGGGACAAAAAAGAATATTAACTTACTATTCTTAGTGGCTCAGGTCAGAGGGATACATGCTAAATTCTTTCCTACCTCAGGACCTTCACACATACAATACTTCTTTACCTCTCTCCCTCTTTTTTTTTTGTTTTGTTTTGGTTTTGTTTTGTTTTTGTTTTTGGCCTTATTGTCTCATTCTCATCCTCCAGGCCTTAGCTTAATGTCACCACCTCAGAGAGACCTTCCTAACAATTGTGTTTAAAGTAGATGTACCCAGGGTGCCTAGGTGGCTCAACTGGTTATGTGGCTGACTCATTTTCAGCTCAGGTCCTGATCTCAGGATCATGAGATCAAGCCCCAAGTCGGGCTCCATGCTCAGCATGAGATTCTGCTTCTCTCTGTTTCCTTCTGCCCACCCCCTCTTCCTCTCTCAAAAAAAGAATAAAAACCTTTTTAAAAAATAAAGTAGATGTTCCCCCTACCTCTCATAATGGATGCCCCTGTGATGTACCTCTGGGATTCCCTTCAAGAAGGACTCACCTCAGATGCTGGGACTGCTGTCAGCAGATCTCCTTCAGAAGTCAGCTCCTCCAAAGGGATTGTTTCAGCTAGAGAGACCCACCCTCCCAAATGTGGTCCAGATCCTACAAATGATCAATACAAGAGCACAAGCCAAGGCCTGGCCACTTCAGGGAGAAATCCCAAGGGACTGACCATCCTGCTTCCTTCTCCCCAGGACACTCCTTAGGAAACACGTTGCATGCTCAACTTGGTCTCAGCATCCATTTACCAGGGGACCCACCATGCACCATTCCCCATCCCAAATCTCACACCCCATTATTCTTTATCTCAGCCTTTTCACTGTTTCCTTCAATTCAGAAGTGATTGTATTTGTTGACTTGCTTCTTTAAAAAGTCCCTTAGTAGACAGGCACCAGGGTGGCTCAGTTGGTGAAGCATCTGACTCTTGATTTTGACTCAGGTCATGATCTCAGCATCAGGAGATAGAGCCCCGTGCTCAGTGGGGAGTCTGCTTGAAATTCTCTCTCCCTCTCCTTTTGCCCTTTCCCCTGCAAAATAAATAAATAAAATCTTTTTTAAAAGATTTTATTTATTTATTTGACATAGAGAGACACAGCAAGAGAGGGAACACAAGCAGAGGGAGAGGGAGAGGGATAAGCAGGCTTCCTGCCGAGCAGGGAGCCCGATGTGGGGCTCGATCCCAGGACCCTGGGATCATGACCTGAGCCGAAGGCAGACACTTAATGACTGAGCCACCCGGGTACCCCAGAAATAAATAAATGTTTAAAAAGTTCCCTTAGTAGAATATAAAGTGATGATTTACACACAGAAACTGTTTGTTCTTATATCCCTATGCTATTACAGTGGTCAACACGTAATAGGTATTCAACGACTTTCTTTAAAAATAAATGTTCCACATATAACAATGATGGCCATAAAAAGACACCCACCCCACCAAACTCAGATCCTGTTTTAGTGACCATTTATTTCTTCATTTTTTGACATACACCTAACTTATTAAAGGTTTCTCAAATTTTATATTCACAAATGAAATTAGAGTACACAAATAAGTCTGACTCCGCATTCTACTGAGACCTGGTTGAAAATATGCTTTGCCCCTAGGGCATATAGGAACCAATAAAAAGCTGGCATGGCCATTGTGGGGTGGATCGGCCCTAATGAGTCTTGCACCATCTAAGGAAACCGGTCTCAAAGGCTTGAGAGCCTTAAATTTATATTTATTATCAGGGCGCCTGGGTGGCTCAGGTGGTTAAGTGCCCAACTCTTGTTATCAGCTCAGGCCTTATCTCAAGGTAATGAGTTCAAGCCCTGCTTTGGGCTCCATGCTTGGGGTAGAGCCTATGAAAAAAAATATTCCATTTTATGCCTCATATCTCAAGGTAAAGTGGCTCTTTTTAAAAATATATTGTAATATTTGAAGCAGCTCACTGATCAGTCAGTGGAATGTGTGACTCTTGATCTCAGGGTTGTAGGTATGACCTCCATGTTAGGGGTAGAGAGTACTTAAATAAAAATCTTTAAATAAATAAATATATTTTAATTTTTAGAACAGTTTTAGATTTATGGAAAAATTGGGAAGACTGTATGTATAGGGTATCAACATCTTGTATTAGTATGTGACATTTTCTACAATCAGTGAACCGATATGGACACATTACCATGAACTAAATCCCATATTTATTCAGATTTCCTAACTTTTTGCTTAAAGTCCTTTTGCTGTTTCAGGACATTGTATTTAGTGGTCACGTTTCCTTGGGTTCCTCTTGGCAGTGGTGGTTTCTCAGCCTTTTTTTCGTTTGGGCTATCTTTGATGGTGTTTTTTTTTAAAAGATTTTATTTATTTATTTGACAGAGAGAGAGATCACAAGCAGGCAGAGAGGCAGGCAGAGAGAGGAGGAAGCAGGCTCCCTGCTGAGCAGAGAGCCTGAAGTAGGCCTAGATCCCAGGACCCTGAGATCATGACCTGAGCCAAAGGCAGAGGCTTTAACCCACTGAGCCACGCAGGCGCCCTATCTTTGATGGTTTTCAAGAGTACTAGTCCAGTGCATTGTAAGATACTCCTCTCCTGGAATTTGTCTGATGTTTTTCTTCTGATTAGATTGTGGTTATGGGTTTGGACAAGGAAATTACAGAGATAAAGTGCCATTCATCATATTGTATGAAGAATACATACTATCAGCATATGAGTGTTGATGTCACCCTTGATCACCTTGGTGAAGCAATGTTGGTAGGTTTCTCTACTATAAAGTTACCCTCTTTTCCCCTTCTGTACTGTGCTGTTGGGAAGGAAGTCTCTGTGCATAGCTCTCACTGAAGGAGTGAGGAGCTACCTTCCCTTATTTTAGCATGAAGTATCTACATGAATTATTTGGAATTTTTACACATGAGAGATATGTCTTTTCTCCCTCATTTATTAATTTATTCCATTATTTATTTATGCCATTATGGACTCATGGATATTCATTTTATACCCAGGTTATAATCCAGTACCATTTTATTGCTCATATATTTTTTAAAGATTTTATTTATTTGAGAGAGAGAGCGTGCATGAGACAGAGCGAGCATGCACACATGCACGAGCACAGGCGAGGGAGAGGGAGAACCAAACTCCCTGCTAAGCACAGAGCCCTATGCGGGACTCCAGGATCATGACCTGAGCTGAAGGCAGACACTTAACCAACTTAGCCACCCAGGCATCCCACTTTATTACTCATATTGTTCTAGCTTTGGCCATTTGAAGTTCTTTCAGTTGGATCCTGTAAAAGTATTTCTTTTTATTCCTATTTTAAAGATAAGGGAACCAAGCTTCAAAGAATGTAATGTTTCCACCATCATTCAACTAACAAGAATAGAGGTGCAATGAGAATCATAAGATCTCTACAGCACATGTTTTTGGTTTGGTTTTGGTTTTTGTTTCCCTATTTATCATGTTTTATCTGAATACAGTCAACCTTTATAAATCAAGAACTAGTGTATATTTTACCTGATGGAGTTATTTAAGGCAATAACATTTTTGAGACTATCAATGCTCTGTGTACATTATAGGAGAAGTGTCTTAGTTACTTTTTAACTTTTATAGTGCACACCTTGATGAATTTTCACAGAGCGAATCCACTCATGCAACCAGCACCCAGATACAGACACGGATCATTACCTGCTCACCAGCTCCCTGTGCCCCCTTCCAGTCATCTCCCCTGGCCAAGATTGCCACTAGCCTGACTTCTAACAGCACAAATGAGTTGTGCCTTATTTTTACCTTATATAAAGGGAATTGTACATTAATCCTTTTAGAGGCTGGATTCTTTTACTCATTTTCCTGTTTTCATGTGGTTTGTTAGTGGAATTTTTTTCTTAAGTTTCCAGCTGTATATCTCATAAGAAGTTTACAAGCGAAGTTATACTTGTAAAAACTTGTTAGGTAACTACGTAAAAAATCCCACACTGTCACATAAAAAGTAAATTTACTTAAGAGGAGCATAACACAAAGAAGAGAAAACTACCAAGAGATGTAGCTTAATTGCTGTTCCTCCTCCCTATCATTATCTATAGTTTCATCTACAAAGGGCTGCCTTAATAACATCTCCCTGGGTCTTTTTCACAGGAAAGGTGTTTCCTGAGTGACAGGATGACATTCTTGCCAACATATAGCCCAGGTCTCATCCAGCTGCTTCTAACATGTAATGGGACAAGACCCTACAGGCCAAATTTGACTAAAATGCTGTGCAAAAACATGTAAGGCAGCCTGAGCAGGGAAGAGTTGAACAGATATCTCAGGGAATGCTGCACCAGGCACAGGGAAAGGCAGGGACAAAGGCTCTCCAACAGGGACATCGTGTTGGAGGAGGAACAAGGAAGCCATTTTGACTAGAGCAGAGTAAGTCAAAAGAGAATAGTAGAAGGTAAATCAGAGCAGTAGTTCAAAGCTAGCTCACGTGGGGTCTTTAAGCCAAGGGCTCTCACAGGGGGCCATCTGATGATCTCTGGAGAGATTGTTGGTTGTCACAATTGGGTGGTGCTACTCGCATCGAGGGCCTAGAGTCTAAAGATGTTACTTAACATCCTATAACATGTAGGACAGCCCCATAATAAGGAAGCATCCAGCCCCACTGTTTCAACAGTGCCAAGGTTGAGAAACCTTACATTAATCCATGGTAAAGACTATGGTTTTTATTCTTTTTTTTAAGATTTTATTTATTTATTTGACAGATAGGGAGCACAAGCAGGGGGGTAGCAGGCAGAGGGAGAGGGAGAAGCAGGTTTCCCACAGAGAAGGGGGAGCCCGATGCAGGACTCCACCCTAGGACCCCGGGATCATGACCTGAGCTGAAGGCAGTCGTCCAACCAACTGAGCCACCCAGGGACCCTATGGTTTTTATTCTAAATGTGATGAAATGTCATTAGAAACTTTAAACAAAGGAGTAATATGAACTAACTTAAATTTTAGAAGGATCACTTTAAATACTGTAGTAATCACATCTGGAATAATAAGAACAACATAAAGAGTAATACCATTTATTGAGCACTTATATTGAGATATTGTGATAAACACCTTATCTAAGACAACACAGTATTTTTCTTCATTGTTCCTACCACTGCCTGACTCTGTATTACATCTTGGTCCATGAATTTCTAAATGTTTGTTTCCCCCAAGAGAATGCACAGTAGGTAAGGGTAAGAACTTCACTTGGTGACCTGCTGAGCCTCCAGCACCTAGGACAGCATACACTGGGCACTATATATCTGCTGAATGAATAAATGGATTCTAGGGTCAATTTGTTCATCCCCATTATAAAGACAAGAAAACTAAGTTTCAGGGTATGTTCCCTAAACCACAACTGTGAGCAAATCTGTGTCTTACAGCTATCCTGCCATAATACTGGCTGGCTTGTACAACAGAAATCCATTGTTGCACAGTTCTAGAGGCCAGAAATCAGAGACCAGGATACCAGCAGGGTCACATTCTGGTGACAGCTATCTTGCTAGCCTCCTAATGTCTTCATTTGGCAGAGACAAGGAGAGGGATGATGAGAAAAAGAAAGCAAGAGTGAGCAAGAGCCTTCTGGTCTCGGTTGACTAAAGACAGTGATCCTACCATTGGGGCTTCACCCTCATGACCTCATCTAAACCTAATAACCTCTAAACGCCCCACCTCCAAATGCCATCTCCCTGGGGGTTAGAGTTTCAACAAATGAATTTTGGGGGAACACAATTCAGTCTATAGCATTGTCCTCACAAAATTTACAATCCAGAGTGGGATACAGACAGTAGTACGTTCACAGTGTAAAAAAGAAAATCATGAATTGTGGTAAGAGCCACAAGGTACTATGGAGAGGGAAAAAAAGCGTCATGATGAATAATTGAGGTGTCAGGGAGGAGGCAAATCATGGAGGACTTTCATAAGAAGGGACATACAAACAATCATCAAAATTTCAGTACCATGAAAAATACCTCATTAAGAACTGTTATGCTGATTATATGTTGAAATACTATTTTGGATATATCGTGTCATAGAAAATAGACTATTAAAGTTAATGATACCCATTTCTTTTTTACTCTTTAAAATGTGACTACTAGAAAAATTGAAATTACTTATGTGGCTTGCATTGTGCTCCTATTGGACAACACTACCATATACTATTCCCTTCCTGCTAAATACACCAGTGTGAGAGGAAAGTGATCTCCTCAAAGAGGCAGGGGAGGGTGGGAAGTCAAGTTGGCAGAATTACTGACATTTTAAGAGTGGGTAGTCTTCTCATGGTTACAGGTTTCTTTTGGGGGTGATGAAAATTTGGAATTAAACAGTGGTAATGGTCGTATAACCTTACAAATGTACTAAAAAGCAATGAACAGTATGCTTTAAAGGGTGAATTTCATGGGATTTGAATTATAGCTCAATAAAAAGTAAAATATAAAAAAAATAGGGCAGAGCTCCTGGGTGGCTCAATGGGTTAAGCCTCTGCCTTAGGCTCAGGTCATGATCTCAGGGTCCTGGGATGAAGGCCCACGTTAGGCTCTCTGCTCAGCAGGGAGCCTGCTTCCTCCTTTTTTTTCTGCCTGCCTCTCTGCCTACTTGTGATCTCTCTCTCTCTCTCTCTCTCTCTCTCTCTCTCTCTCTGTCAAATAAATAAATAAAATCTTTAAATATAAATATTTTTTAAAAAAATAGGGCAGTCTAATATCTACAGCATCTGCTATAACAAAAGACCCTTGAATTTTCAGGAAGGTTCTACTTTCAGCTGGTATGTGTGGGGACTCTTACATGTTTTGGATGAAAGCAGGGAAAGAACCAAAATCACCTTCACTAGACATCAGAGTCAGAAGTGACTTGGAGGAAAATGAGCTTGGGAATTTGCATACATGTTGCGGGGGCACCGGAGGACTCCTCACATATGATAGGGACTCAAGCAGACACTACATGGAGACTAATGGGGCAGAGTGACTTTACTTGATATCTGAGTCATTTTGATTATTAGGAACAACTGTCTAATTAAATAAAAATGTGAACTTCTTATCTATGATTATGTGTTCTAGGTTAGAACCTCCTTGTGTAATGCAAAAGGGATGCTCTGCCCTTTGGGCACTCTCCATATTTAGCAGCAAACTGAGATAAGCTTCCTCTCCAGGGACAGCAGTCAAGAAGAGTTCTCTGTGCATAGTCTCGAGCGGATTTAGAACATCTTCAGAAGCCAGCTCCAACCAAAGTGTCTTGATCATTAATTCACTCAGCTTCTCTGTGCCCCACATTGGGTTTGGTACTTGGGTTTGAATGATGACCAAGAGGGACCCAGTCCCTGCCTTTAAGGGGCTACAGGAACTCAGACTTTGTGGCTGACACTTTGAACTTTTCCCAACCCTGTTAAATTTCTTATTGGTTGTAATGGTAATTGTCTTAGTTGGCAACCTCTGTCATTGTGTTTGTTTATTTGTTTGTTTGTTTAACTCAGGAGAATGAAAAATGGTATTGATTTCAATGAGCTCTTACCCCCCTCTGTAGACTCCACACAAGGGGTGTGTTCCTATTCACCTGTGGACTGTGAATGTCTTCCAAATCTCCCCTACTGTTAATATTTTTTGGTGTGTCTTCTTTTCTCTACAGCCCAGGTGCACTAACTCCATGATTCTGATGGCTTCTGTACCTCTGCTATTAGGAAAATGAGTTCTTCTTTAATCAAGGAAAGATGACAATGCAGCACTGAAGTAATATGGAGAACCTGAAGTCAGGGCCAAGGTCTGTCATTTAGTAAAATGTCTTTTTAATGAGGAAATAACAGGACAATGGGCATGTCTTGGAAGTGTAGTGGACATGTGTTGTTTTTCCTGATGGATCAGTCAGCATCCCTAGAGTAAAGACATGGCATAGTGGGTGATTGCAAGAAAATCCAGTGAGGACTGTGGGAGGGGTTAGAGTACCCCAGGCAATGAAAAGTCAAGATACCCTTTCCAGGCCTCATGGATCAAGGGGAGGGATTACTGGAAGGCGAGTTGCTGGAATTTAGAAAGGGTAAACAGTGACCTTCAGGCAAGAGATCTGAGCAGTCCAGTGACCCTCCTGGAAAGGTGCCAGGGGGATAATCTGATTTCACATTCCTCCCTTCCTTCAGTCTCAGTCTCCACTGGCTGATGTCGGCCTCCAAAACAGAGAGCAGAGGGGGGATGAATAGGGAAGGGAGGGTACAGTATGGATTCACCCACAACCAGCACAACTGCTCATCTCCCGTCCCCTCGTCTGGTAATGGCAACTTGCATTGGTTTGGGAGAATGTTATAAGTTAATTGTGCCCCTCTATCCCCAAAAGATCTGTTGAAGTCCTAATCTCTACTACCTCAGAATGTCACCGCATTTGGGAATGGGGTAGTTACAGATGGACTTTGCCAAGTCAAGGTCATAGTGAGGTCAGGTGGGTCTTTAATCCTATATGGCTGGTGTTCTTATAAGAAGAGGGACATCTGGATGCAGCCACCAAGGGAAGAAGATAATACAAAGATGGAGGCAGATACTGAAATATTGCTATTACAAGCCAGGAATCACTGTGGGGGGGAAGGGGGACACCAGAAGTTGGAAGAAGCAAGGAAGTAGACTCCTCTAGAGGCTTCAGATTTAAAGAAGCCCTGCCTGACACCTTGATTTTGGAGTTCTAGCTTCAGAACTCTAAAACAGTGTGAGACAACTGTTCCGTTGTTTGTGGTCCTTTGTTTAGAGGCCTTGGACGCTACAGATGGGGCTACCCCTTCTCTACCATGTCTAATCTTGGTTGAACAACCCTGCCCAGGCTAGGGGAAAGGATGCTTTTCTCCTGGATTGTAGATTTGGAGCATGAAAATAGGGGGATGGACAAGACCTAGATTCAGATTCCAGCTTTGCCTAGTGGAAGGGGAATGAGCCACTCTCAAGGGAAATGCACACCCTCAGGGCTAGCCTCCTCTAGAGGTTTTTTTGAGCAGATAGAACATCTCGAAGGGATGCCTCCTGATAGAATTAGTGCTGTAAGCAAACTGGAACTCACTGTCAACTCTGCTCATGAGAGCTCTTCACTGGAACCATTTTGAAGATATGAAGATGAGCTTTTCTGACCTTCCTCTAGAGAAGGAGGAAATAGAGAGGTAAGAGGACCCTGGCCTAGCTTCCTAGTTTTCTGCAAGAAGCCAGAATGCCCACCTTAACATGGGCCTACAACAAAGAGGGCCGTGACATCTTCAGCACCGTGACTCACCAAGGAGGGACTTGGGATTGGGTATTTGCCCCAAGGATGAGCCCTTAAGAATCATCTCTGCAGACTAGCCATGGTGCTGTTGTTAAAGCACAGATATAACTTGATACCTGGTTATACTCTGCAGAGTTCATTGGCTGAGCACTTACAGTATACTTGGGCACTTGAGTGTACCTCAATGATGGCGAGCTCTGAGAGAGACCTGCCCCAGCAGCCAGGGGGCTGAAAAAGCATCCAAATCACCTGGGATCTGGGAGAAAGGAGGAAGGGCTAAACATCTGATCAGATGCTCAGGGATAGCACCCCCTTTTCACAGATGACTATACTGAAGCTCTGAGAGATTAAGTAAACTGTCCCAGGTCACACAGCCAGGAAGCCAGAATTCAGTGGCTCCAAAGTCCATGCTTTTTCTGCCATGCTAGATCATCCTCCCCCTGGGAGGAGAGGCACTTGCTTGCCCAGCAGTACCAGTTTGCTCATTCATTCATGCATCTGTTTAGGACACATTTATTGAGTATGTGCTTTGCGTATCTGTTAGATGTCAGTAGTACAGAACTGGGTTAAATAGTCAAGGTAGTCTAGTGGGGAGAGTGCAGACACAGATACTTCTTGAAATAAATGTATGTTTCACTTCAAGATGAGAAGAGTCCTATGAAAGTAACAAATAAAATATAGAGATTGAGAATACCAGCTGGAAACTGGTGTTTCAAGCTAATGAGTACAGGAGAGGGGAGTGCGATGAGAGAGGCCAGATCATGTCAGGCCCCTGGTCTTGGGAAGAAGTTTGGATTTTTATTCTGTACAGTTGAAAGCATATGATGGCTCTTAAATCAGAGAAGAGTGCTATGTCTACTCTGTAGAGAAGGGGTTAGAGAGACAAGAGTTAGTAATCCCAAAGGCCAGGGCAGCCCAGGAAGAAATGACAGCCATTTCAACTAGTGCAGAGAATTTGGAAAAGGAGAGCAGTGGGTTTATCAAGATGCATTATCAAAGAACCAGTTATAGCGCCGGCAATGAATTAGATATGGAGACAGAAGGAGGAGAAACAGGGATTAAGCGTGACTCTCAAGAGATTCTAGTCTCTGCGGGGTTCCAGGTAGAGTTGGCTCACCTACATGAAGTAGGAGAGGGGTCCCAAATCAACAGCTCAGTTTCAGACACATAATTCTAAGATGCTGAGTGGAATTGGGTACATAGGTGATAGAGGAATTGCTTATATAACACTTTGAGCTGTGGTTTATTCCCAATGTGGAGCTTACGTTTTAGCTTCACCTAGGGTGGGGATGCTCTAAAAACCACCAGTGATCAAAACACACACCTTATATCAGATAAACCTGAGCTCCAGGAGCTGGAGCCCAAACCTCAGTATGCTTTAAAGGAGCTTCTAATGCACACTGATGATGAACATCCACCAGACTCCCAAGGTGGAGTTGTTCTCTCTGTGCACGGCAGCCCACAGCAGACTGAGAAGCCTCACCTTTGTGCATTACTCAAGAAATGCTCTCTATTTTGTGTCTATTTAAAATTCTATCTCTGCTGCTTCAGTGGTTGGCTGAATTCTATCTGTCAAAACAAGTAACTGCTCATAGTCTTGGGTGTTCTTGTGTTACCTGTGTTCTAGACCCTTTGTTTTGTGACTGTCTTGTTTATAGCAATGGCAGTCTCCTGATGAAGTCCCAGGGCTGTTCATCTTTTCTGTCCCTTTGAGAATAAAATATATCCCATGATCAATGAGAATGAAATAGCTCCTGAGCTAAGGAACTCACACTCTAAGTTGTTTCAACTCATTCAACTCAGCAGCATTTACACCTGAGATTAGACAGTTCTTTGTGGTGGGCTGACCTGTGCACTGTATGCTGGATGTAACAGCCTTGCTGGCTTCCACAGCTAGATCCCAATGGCATGTTCCCATGCCTCCCAAAGATATCTTCAGACAATACTAATATGTCCCCTGAGAAGCAACATTTTAACCAGCAAAAATGGATTTATTCAGGAATAGCACAGAATAGCAGAGAATGGCAATCTGGGACAAGCAAGTTACAGCAAAACCCAAGGCAAGTCCCTAGGAGGAAGAAGATATTAAACAAATGCTCATAAAGGTTAATAAAGGAGCATCAACGGGAGAGATCTAATTTAACCTGATAGAGAGAAATAAGAGCCCAACATGGAGAGTACCTGTTCTAGTCCGGGAAATAGCTGGTATTATTTCCACTGTAATACTTTCTCTGATTGCTTTACTGTCTTTTATCTCCTCCAGTCTCCTAAGTAGCAGTCACTGATTATGTCCTATGCAGCCAGGTGCCATATTAAGCATCCGGCATGCCTTCTTTCACTTTATTCTCATCACTACTCTATAACCGTAACAGGCACTACAAACTACTTAAGATTCACTAAGTAGGTAGATTGCCTTTTTAACCAATCGTTTTGCATATTCATCTTGTAAACTAAATAGAACAAAAGCTGAGACACTCATGGCTTCTACTTTTTCTTTATCCCTTGGACAACGATCTCCTTCTACTTCATTGAGCCCTCCAAAGTCACTTCCCCCAAATTTCCCCATCTCTCACATTTTTCTTTTTATCTTACTATGCCCAAGAGCTAATCTCCCATCCTACTTCTTGCTTTTTCTACCAGTGTTGTTAAGACTCCAGAGTTGCCCTTTAACACCATGTCTTCACCGTCTTTGCTTTGAAGCTCCTTCTCATACTCTTAACTGAAGCAATTCTTTCCAATTGGTACTTCCCAGGGCACTGAAGCCAGAGATATCTTGGCATCCCATTCAATCTCTCATCCATATTGAATGTTGTTTATGACCTTTTTCTTTGCAAATGTTCTTTTCCTTGGAAGAGAACTATACTATTACTGGTCTACCTTCTACCACCTATCCTGTAGACTTGGGTGAACTCCACTACCCAGTTCCTCCGCTGTCCTAATCTCTATCTGTATTTTTCTCTCACAGGTCATTTTAGCTTCCAGAGCTTCATTTATCCCATCTGTGTGGAAGTTTATCAACCCACTTGTATCTCCAGTCTTGGGTTCATTCTTGCATTTTAGCCTTCCTTCTCCAAATCCATCTGGACATCTTCAGCAGGATATAATCATAGCATCTCAAATTTAACATGTCTCCAACAAAAGGCTTTATCTTTTCTTCAGAGTCTTCCCCCTCAGTCTTCCAAACTCTATTGCTTCTTAGCTGTAAGAATCATTCTCAGACCCTCAGAATTATTCTCTATATTGATTTGTTCATTAATGTTGGTGCTGTGGGCACCATGCTTTCCACATTGCTGTTCTCACAGAGTCCACAGTCCATCTGGCAAAACAGATGGGCAAAAGGAGATACAAAGGGCTTTGATGAGAAATACAGGAGGAAAAGTCCAGTATGAATCTTTTCTCTTCTTCTCTACCAACATCCAATGAGCCAGCAAGTCCTCTGATTCTTCCACCATGAAGTCCCTTTAATTCACTGCTTGTTCTCCAGACCCATAGGCTCTGCCCCAGTCATCTGGATGGTCTTCTCTCCTCTCACTCTGCCCACTTCTCTGAACTCTCACATGCTGCACTGCCTTGTAGTGTCCTGGTTTCTTTTTATCCCCTCCACTGCATTAGAAGTTTATTCAATGTAATGAGTGCATGTCATTCGTCACTGTATTCCCAGTACCTGGCACAGAGCACTCAATGATCATTAATGAAATAATGAAGGAATGTATTTTAATCCCCCTTCCACACCACCAAAATCATTGTAAAACTCAACAATACACAACCTGAGTAACAACGTGAAGGTAGCCAAGTGACAGCTCCTGGACATAGCTGGGAATATTTGGAAACAGGACTGAGTCCATGAGACATGAGAAGGCATCTTGCAAGGGGCACCAATGGCTTCTGATTGGACACATAATGGCCCTGCTCATGGAGAGCAGATCCAGGGAAGTCCCTGGTCATTCAGTCCTTAGGGTTCTCTGGAGCTACCAAGACAAGGATTGTGGGTGACAGAGTTCTCCGTTCACTGCTGAAAGCCAGCTTTACCATAGGACCCTGGATCTGATTGTGGAAGCTAAAGATGCTTGCGGCAGTTGAGCAGAAATATTTGGCAGTCATTGCCCCTTTCCCTCAGGGGGCCCGCCTGCCATTCCCCTGTCTGCACTGTGTGCTGTCCCTTGAATTCTAGCATGGCCGCTTTGTATTTTATGTTGTATGACTTTAGTTACCTCTTGAAAGCCTCAATTTCTTCATCTCTGAATGGGATGAGTAATAGAAATGACCTCATCAATCCCTTGATCATGGTTGTTCTAGAATATGCATATTGACACATTGTCACTATTCATTCTACTTTTTGCATATTTAAAGCTTTTCATATTTAAAATAAATGATCTGATAAGGTGTCTGTGAGAATTAAATGAAATTAGGCATGGAAACGCTAATCACAGGGCCTGACACATAAAAGCCTCCAATTAAAGGTAGCTCTTAGTCATACAGTAAAACCATTAGCCATGCTTTCAAAGTCTTTCAGTGCCGACAGTACCTCCTCTATTTATTGGTGTGTTTGTTGTATGTCTTCCTCCACTAGAATAGCTTCATGAGGGCAGTGACTTCGTCTATCTTTATTATCTCTTGTGTCTCAAATACACACAGTAGACAACCGACAAGTAGTTGGTAAGGCATGAACTGTGTCAAACCCCTCGAGAAGGGCAGCTATAGGGCCCATCTCTGTTATTGCTACAGGCCCTCAGTCATTCCAGTTCTATAAATCAGGCATTTATTATGATCCAGACTGCAGCAGTAGAGACCTGGATCCTGGTGTTCTCGTGGGTGGCTATGGCTTTGAAGGAATAGATTCAAGTAACAACAAATTTCGAATTGTCAAGAACAGTCGAGGTACAGAGTCGGGCTGGAACAGCTACATAAAAACAGCCAAAGACCTAAACAACCGCTGTGGTTGTTGCTGTAACAGCTGACTCTCCACTGTGAACTGATGGCCTGTATTATTGGATGACTTGAGGGCCGCATATCTGGAGGAATTTTATCCTGAAACTGACCAAACCCTTATTGTGTAAGACAGGACACTTGAATCATTGAGGATCTAAGTTGTGATTTGAATTCTGTAATTTTTTTAAAGATTTTATTTATTTATTTATTGGACAGAGAGAAACGTAGCAAGAGAGGGAACACAAGCAGGGGGAGTGAGAGAGGGAGAAGCAGGCTTCCCGCTGAGCGGTGAGCCCGATGCGGGGCTCGAACCAGGGTCTCGAGGATCATGACCTGAGCCGAAGGCAGTTGCCCAACCGAGCCACCCAGGCGCCCATGTAATGTTTTTATAAGGGTCAAACAGCACCACTACTCTAATTACTGTTTTTAAATAGCTCTGTAATGTTAAAGACCCATTACTTAACTCTATGACTTTTGAATTTCCATTTTTTCAAAGGATATATAAAACTTTATCTTTTAAACTAAATTTTAATGCAATATGAGGGGAAAAAGTGAACCAGGAAAACAAGTCGCTGTGTCTCCTGCCACAGTTCAGGTCAGCACCGCCACCCCAACCACCACCTGTACACAGATGTAGACTCAGAAGGAAAGGCAGCTGCTAAACATTTTGCCCAAAGAAAGATCTTTACAACTTAGTGCCCTCAAAAAAACTCTCTCTCCAATAGAAAAACTGAAAAGATAACTCAGAGAAAAGGGTGAAGACTGAGAGGAATCAAGAGAGAAAATTCAAGAGACCAGAGTGGTTACATAGGGAACATGCAGATAAGACCAGAGCTTAGCAAAGCAAGAGCCCCAGATATACATACCACAGAATAAAGGGTCTTGATACAGGAGAAGCCCTAGTCACATGTAAGAAAAGCATCTATAGACAAAAAACCCAGGTTAGGGGCTCCTGGGTGGCTCAGTCGGTTTAGCACCTGCCTTCGGCTCAGGTCATGATCTCAGGGTCCTGGGACCAAGCCCTGAGTTGGGTTCGCTGCTCAGTAGAGAGAATGCTTCTTCCTCTGCCTTTGTCCCTCCCCCTGCTTGTGCTCTCTCTCTCAAATACATAAAATCTTAAAAAACAAAAACAAAATCTAGATTAGACAGGACTGCAGAAGCCAGTTAACCACAGAAAGAGGACTAGGCAGTCAATGAAAGGTCATAATAAAAATGGACAAAAGGGCAGGACACCACTGAATGAGGCTGGGGAGCTGGCATTCATGAATAGTACAGAAAGAAGAACGACCAAACTCCTCCTTTGTTTGTGTCTCCTTTGCCAAGATCATTAGACAGGACAAGATGAGGAAAAGGGAAAAATCATTATATTTCATAAAGCATCTACTATGTGCCATACAGCATACATATATCACAATATTATTTAATCCTGGGAACAGGTACCAGTCATGATTCCCGCTTCACATATGAGGACAGTTAACCTCAGAGAGGTGAAGCAGGTTGTTCAAGGACCCAGAGCCAGTGAGTGATCTAATACTTTCATTTAGATATTGTGCACGTTAAGAGTGAAGCTTTGTTTAGGTGTTTTTCTTTTTTTTAAGGTTATTTATTTAAGAAAGAGAGAAACAGAGAGGGAAAGAGAGAGAGAAAGAGAGAGAGAACAAGTGGGGAGGGGCAGAGGAAAAGAAACTGAAACAGACCCCCAGCTGAGCGCCGAGCCTGACTCAGGGCTCCATCTCACAACCCATGAGATCACTACCTGAGATGAGACCAAGAGTTGGACGCCCCACCGACTGAGCCTACCCAGGTACCCCTGTGTATGTGTTTCTGTTGGGGGGCATGGAGGGGTTGGGGGAGGAAGCTGTGGGAAAACAGCTCACCACTGACCCCATTTAAGTTTGCAGTCACGCCTCCCTGGACAAGTAGTTGGTAAGACATGAACTATCATACAAGCTGCAGTTTTGAGACAGCATCCTCTACCCAGAGGGCTGGTTTTCAGAGCCTAATAGAAGGGAGAACATTTCTTCCCCACTTCCTATGCTTCCTTCAATATGGAGGAACATCTATCAGCTGCACTCCGGGTGGCTCTCCGTCTCCTGCTCTCTCCTCCCCTGTGGAGGTAGAGCAAAGTGTCTACTGAGTTTGACAGAAAGGACCAGAATGTTTCAGTCAATGTCAAGGTCTCTTATCTCTCTTGAGGAAGAGCCAAAAGGACAATTCACAGCAATTCTCAAACTCCCCATCTCAGAGCAGTCAGGACTGAGAAGGGAACCGGAGAACTCAAGAGGCCATAGTTTCACAAAGAAGCTTTCTGCTCTTCCTCAGAATCTCCCAGATGGCAAAATGCCTGTGCTACTGGGCTGGGATGGTGCAGCAGTTCAACCCAAGCCCTTCGCTATGGGTGAGGCTCGATACTTTCAACCCTGCCTTGAGTGTGTGCACCATGAACACCACACATCTAAGACACTTTCTGCAATGCTTCTGTTGGGAATAAAGCTGATGTCTCCATCGCCACCTGCCTTGCTTCCCTATCTCAATCAGTGCAGAACTCAGCTGGAGAAAAGGGGTTGTTACGGATTAACTCCACCAAACTAAACAACAACATGTGATGAAGAACCTTGCATTTATTCGGATTTCTTTTCACCTCATTAGCTCCAGTCTGGTCTGTGTTGCTCTTACCAAGACACACATGATGTTAAGTCTGAGTCAACATCTCAAAGGAATGACAAGAAACTGGAAATGGGCTGAAGGAGACTGAGTAGAATGATGAAAGTTCTGGAAACTCAGCCATGGGGGTAATGTTGAAAGAAATGAGAAGATTTAGTTGAAAGCAGATCTGGCCATGATATCATACAATCTTCATATCTTTCAAGGGCTCTCTTGAAAAAGTGCTTTAGTTGGATTATGTGACTTCTAAGGGCAGAACTAAGTGCATTGATGAATGTTCCAATGAGGCATATTTTGGCTCATTAGAAGGAAGATATTTACAACTATTCGCATTGTATAAAAGTGGAATGATTTTCCTGAGGAAGTAGTGATCTTTCCATCCCTGGGGCTATTCATATACCCCCCTGGCTGAAGGGGATGATCCTGAAAAGAACATTGGGAGATGATTGGTTGTATAAACCCCACAATGGCATAGTGGGATGTTTTTCCCCCCTCACCACTTCCCCCCCAACCCAATATCATAACTGACCTATAATGAGGGGAGTAGGCCAGGGGAGACCCCTTGTTTGTGGCCAAACCCTGCCTGGGTAATTGGATGCAGTGGAACCCAACCCCTACACTTTTGCCCTATAATGATGTTCCTCTAAGATGACTTACTGGTTTACTATCTCTCTGTGAACTTCCTGTGGCTTACTCTAAAGCTTCTCTCAAACTCTAAGTGAGAAAAGGTGTGGGTATTGGGAGGAAGGATTCTGAGGGATTGATTTCCTCTGTCTCATATTCCAGAGTTAGGGGGTTCTTTAAGCAAACTTATCTTCTGACTATCTGATCAGCACCCATGCTTGGCTCAGGATGAGAATTACCAAGTACAGAGGGCCCCTTTATGTGTGTTATTTCATTCCATCCTGGCAGTAATCCCAGGGAGATCAGTTTTAGGCTTAGTTCCATTTTACAGATAAGGAACCAAAGTTCAGAGAGATTAACTCACTTGCCCTAGGTCAGAAAGTTAGTGAGTGACAAGGCAG
This sequence comes from Spilogale gracilis, assembly GCA_004023965.1. Lineage (NCBI taxonomy): Eukaryota > Metazoa > Chordata > Mammalia > Carnivora > Mephitidae > Spilogale > Spilogale gracilis. The sequence goes on along the minus strand of PITA01005632.1, from coordinate 46,759 downwards.
GAGTTGGTAGCCAGATTGGTCACTGGCTTAAGTGTATGGTCTTAACCACTGCACCCTCCTTCCCACCCTAAATGATATGACCAGACCTTCAATCGGGTGTACATATGTTATGACTCTATTTTAAGAAAGAAACATAATTTTGGTTTTGTTTCTAATCACATTCTCTCTCTCTCTCTCTCTCTCTCTCTCTCTCTCTCAGACAGGGAGAGATAGGGGCAGGGGCAGAAGGAGATAAAGAGAGAATCTTAAGGAGGCTCCACAGACAATCTGAAGTCCAACATGGGGCTCATTTTCATGTCCCTGAGATCATGCACTGAGCTGAAATCAAGAATCAGACACTTAACCAACTGAGTCACCCAGGTGCCCCTCTAATCACCTTTTTCATGATGCCTGGGTTTGGTTTGACTCTGTAGGCCTCAGGACTTCAGTAAACACAAGTCCTTAGAAAAGAGGATTCAATGAAACCCAGTCCCTTTCCAGTGTTTCATTGACCTGTCAGGGTCTTTCACTCATAAAAGTGGAATTTGGGTTTTATTTTTTATTTTTTTAAAGATTTTATTTATTTGACAGAGAGAAACACAGCCAGAGAGGGAACACAAGCAGGGGGAGTGAGAGAGGGAGAAGCAGGCTTCCCGCCGAGCAGGGAGCCCAAGGTGGGACTCGATCCCGGGTCTCCAGGATCATGACCTGAGCCGAAGGCAGTTGCTTAACCAACTGAGCCACCCAGGCACCCCCCAATTTGGGTTTTATTAAGTCTAAGAGCAGGTTGGGCTCTGGCTTAAATTTAAATGCCCCTGGCCCAGGATGTTGATTCCTCTACATACAAAGGACATTCAACACAAAGTTCCTCATGGCTCCTTTTCTTCAATTTTAGAATTGTTTCTCAGTGGACACGTATCTTTCCAATGTCCTACTTATGGCATGAAATTAATGGGAGTTGGTATTTCTGAGCCCAGAGGAAGGATTTCATGATGTGGAGGAGTCAGGAAGTGCCAGAGTATTGCCTGCAGTGAAGCCTGTGTTGAAGAGGAGACACCACTCTGTGATGGTGGGTGGGATGGTAGTCCCAGGGTTCACTGGATCATCCAAGCTGGGCAGGTCCCCCCCGCCCCTGCTCCATCACTGCCGCCTTCTTACTTGGCCCCAATCTTGTCCTCTCTGGGACCTAATTTACTGATTTCCCTCATTGCAGATCAGCTGCTTATGTCTGTTTGGTTCAGTACAACACAACAATCTGAACCATCTACCCACTAAGCTGATGCCAATGGCCTTGCCTCAGAATCTTTTCCCACACCAATGGCCTAACACATACGTATTGACACCCTATGATCTAATCTAATTCTGGACTCAGAGAGCCTAGCATCAAAAACCAAAGTCAAGAAGGTGGGGAATGGGGCAAAGGAATAGCACCTAGGAAGGGTTCATTTTTAGGAGCATAAATAGGGAATTTCATAATCTGCAGGGTAATTAAGGTTGTGATGCTGACATAAACAAATTGATGAGGCAGCTATGGCCTTGAGGGTATAGACAAGATAATCTGATCATTTTTTGAGATAGGAACTTGTTTGCATCAGGGACCTTCTGAACAACTCAGGTTTTACCTCCCTGGCAACTCTTGACCTGTGTCTTAAAGGTAGTATTATTTTTTGAGTACAGTGGCTTGGATAGCTTACAACTTTTTGAGAAACTAATAGATATCCAGAACTTCCCTGGAAATTTGGAGAGTAGAGAGGTAGTATATGATATGACCTCTATCATCAAGGACATCTGCACACAAGACATTCAGACTTTATAGAGAAATAGAAGGATTTTAATGGGGACCTGTGGACTGATTAGCTTTATGTTTTAAAGAGGCATTATTCTGGCTACAGGATGAGGTTGGAGAAATGAGGGGTGGTGATAACAACGAAGACACTATTACAAGAATACGCCTGAGAAGCTTTGAAGACGGGGAGTGGCAGTGGAAGGAAAAGGAGGGGAAAATTCAAAAGGCAGTGAAAGATCACTGAGATAGGAATAAAGACTGGTTGGATAAGGTAGAAAGAGAAGAAAGAGTCAAAGAGAACTCTCCAGTTTCTGATTTGGGTGGACTGATAGAAAGATTCAAAGGTGGCTGTGAATTCTCTGACTCGGGCAGATAGATGGGCCGTCATCAACAGAGTAGGAAGTATTGCGCTAATGGCAGGGTTTCAGGGACAGTTAGGGAGTGCAGTCAGGGACTGGTGGATACTTGTACATTTGGGGAGAGATAAGAAAGAGTGGGTATGTGTTGCAGAGTGCAGGAAACAATCTTGGCAGGACACAGAGATTTATCATCACCCAAATATAGGTGCTAGGGCAAGCCGTACATGGAAACTGCAAGAGAGTATAATGTGTAAGTAGATCCTAAAGGGAAATGCAGGGAATTTGGGGGCGTAGGGAGTGCTGGCACATAGGGAGCTAGACCAAAGAAGATGACCTCAGGAAGAAATCATCAGTAAGGGGAATAAAAGAACCTGTAGAAAGTGGTAACATAAAGACGTGGAAGGAGGGGTGGGAACGAGGTAGAATAGACAGAATTGGGAGAAAATTGAGAACCAGAAAAGTTAAGAAAAGGAAAAGGGTATGGGAGAACATGATAAGTTTGCTTTAGAACACGCTGGATTTAAAGTTTTAGCTTAAAATCCTGCAGCAAACATGAGCCAGGAGATCAAAAGAGTGTCAGGTAGACAAACCACCAATTCGCCAGGCCACGCATAGAGACTGTGAGAGCAGTGTAGTGGGATAAGAGGGACAGAGAGAGCCACAGGGGCTATCTTATGGGAGAGGCAGGAAGAAGAACTTGGAGGAATTAAGGGACAGAGCAGTGGGGGAGAAGCATGGAAATGCAGCATCCTGGAAGGCAAAGGAGGCCATGTCAAGAGGGAAAATACGGTCAGTGGTGTGGGCAGGGAAGTCAAGTTCCAGTGACTAGGACACCAGTGACCCTTGGGAAAGCACTTTCAATAGCCTGGTCAGGGCCAGAGGATGTTCTGTTTGCACCACATCCTGGGTAAGCAGAAGCATACTTAGAACGAAGTCATCACAAAGCTCTGTCCAGAACAAGGCAACAGTTAAGTCACTGTAGAACAATGGGGCCTTCAGGGCTCAGTCACGTCATGCTGTCCTTTCTACACAGGTGACCTGAGCAAAAAGAACAAGCTGAGTTAAGGACTGAAGCACGTGGGCAGATTGGGGCACATGCCATTGTATCCAACCAATGACCACAAAAAGAGAAGGACGTTACACCAGCTTGATGTGTTCACTTATGGCTCATTTACTCATTAGCCTTGTATTAGTTCTCCTGGACTCAGAGACTGAGAAGAGGGACACAGTCACAAAAGAGACCTGACCACTGCCTTCAAACAGCTTACAATACATTGGTGGGGCGGGGAGGGGGTACAGAAAGGGGACAACTTTCATTCCCCCAGTTGAAACACTCTATCTAGAATGCCTAATAAAACCACCATTCCAACTTTTACAACATTACCTTGCTTAGCAATACCTTTTTATGCTTTTTTGTAGAGGGCTGAGGTAAAGCTTAAAGTGAAGGATAAAGCAGGATATGTGCTCATATCGTAAAAATTCCATAGGCTGACTGGATTTTAGGCTCATGGAGGACTGTATCGATCCCTTACTATAGACTTCACAGACCTCTTCCCTCACAGCATTGACCATCACTGTGTGGCCCATGTTTCTCCAGGCTCCTTCTCTAAACCTAACCAAGACCTAGTTCTGGATTTCTGATTGCCAGTGACTTTCCACCTGTATTGCCCCCTCCCTGCCCTCAAAATCAAACCTGAAGTCAATTTCACCATTGTGGTATCTCTGAAATCATCACCCTTTTCAAACAGCCCTTATCTCTCCATGGTCCCTTCATTTTATCTTCTGTCATCTGGATCTCTTGCATCTGGTCATTGCCAAGTTCTGCATCAAGCAGAGCCTTGTACACGGAATAGACCTTTAACATTTACTTGCTGATTGAACAAACACATTTTCTATCCTAGACACCATGGCTAGTGAGGAACACCAGTAATGACAGTGGTTAAGATCATGGTTTTGGGTGGTAGGTGGGTCAGATCTGGTTTTAGCCCACCTCTGCTACTTAGTAGCTCAGTAACTTTGGACACATAGTGCTGTTGCTCTCAAGATATAAGTGATTAGGTTTGTGAGAATCAAATATATAACATAAAATCCTGAGCACAGAGATGACTTTTCTTAGTCTCATGGGCCCCTGTCAATATTTAGTCATCTTAGTAATCTAATGTTAGATCCGAAGGAGCCCAAATCCCAAGCGGATGCCAACAGTATTTGGTTTTAGAACCTTAATTGGACTACTTAAGTCCCAGAAGGGGTCACTGTCCACCTAGGACCTTTATTTGGAGCATAAAATAAGGACTTCCATATAACACAGATCCTTCTTCCAGCCCTTCATCCATCCCCCATTGTATGCTGTTTTGAAAATTCCAATTAAAAATTATCCATCTCAGCAAGTTTTAATGAGTGCTAGTTGTGTTGTCTAGTAGCTGCTTGATCCAATTAGCCAGGAAGACCTTTCTATTTTCCCTCTAGAAAGCTACTTTTTAATTCCTAATGAGGTCCCTTTTGGGTCAAGCTTTCCCCAGCCTCCAACACAGGAGCCTTGCCCACCCCTGGGCTCCAGGCCTTCGGGAATCCTCCTGGAGGCACCTCTGGGCCCCATCGCATAGCTATACTCAGGTAGGGCCACAGCTCTCCCAGCAGACTGTGAAGCTCACAGGGTGTCTTGCCCTACACCCAGTAGAGCTGAATAGAGGTGGTTGGGAAAGATGGAGGGGCTGGGATGAAAGGCCCGAGGGCAGAAAATCAGTTAACCTTTGTGTTTTCCTCCTAATTCAAAGGATAGGCTGAGAATGAAAACACACCACCTCAGAGGAGGAGGAGAAACCCAGTGGTCAAAGATCAAGGGAAACTGGGAACTTTGATCCCCTCACTTGACAACATAACAATTGCATGGACTTTAATTTTCTTCCCCCATTGCTTCTAGACAGTACACCACACATACTGGGCACTCAGTCAATAGCTGTTGCATAAATAAGTGAATATTTCTTCTCTCCACTTCTTTGTCAGACTTTTTTTCTTGGTTCTACCCAACCCCACTCTTCAACCTTTCCCCTCCCCACCTCACAAAATCACCTCCCTCCTGCCTCCCTCTCTCTTTTCCTCCTTCTGTCTTTCCCTCTCTTTTTATCTCATGCACAAAAGCCATCTGTAAGAGAGAGAGTACATATTCTCATTTCTAGTCTACAGAGGAGAAAATGTAAATTCAAAAGCCTAAACCTGGGTATCAATGGTCACACAGTTACTAGGAGGTACGTAACAAGTAATGTCATGCTGTCCCAGATCCTTTGGCCATTTTTGTGTGCTCTAATCCATGGAGATCTTCACTCTCAGCAGCCAGCACCTGTGACTTTGTCCCAGGGCTGCCCGGGACACCAGAGCTCGCTTTGCCAGTAAACATGGAAAGCCACAAGTGCCAAGAATTTAAGCCTCCCCACCTTCCCACTCCCAACAGCCCTTAACTAATGACTGACAGGTATGAGGGCATTGGGACTACAGCTCCCTGGCCCCCAGTGAGGACAGCCCTCACGTATGACCCCCACTGCCTCCAGATCAGCACAGGTGATTAAGCCAACATGACCCTCAGCCAGCTCCCCTGGAGGGTGCCCCCTGGCTTGGTTTCCTCCCCCTCCCTGCCCATTTTCCATACTCCCAGACCAATGTTGTTTGGAAACCTTCCTAATCAATCCCTTTGACACACATCCTCATCTCAAGCCCTGTTTCTGGAGAATGAAGCCTAAGTCAAACTAAATGCAGGATTCAAACCCAGACCTGTCATACTTCACCATTTTTGTCCCCTTTATATTGTGCCTGAGATGCTGTTACAAGCACATAGGCCTGCCCTTCACTAATTTCACAGCTATTTAAAATTTGCACGGCTGTAACTTCAGGTGCCCTGAAGACAAATAGGATGTTTCAGAAGCTCTATGCTTGCTTATTTTCTCTTACTATAATTCTACGTCTCTGAGACAAAAGACCTTTGATTATCTTAGCAAAATGAAGTAAGGGACTCAAAGAAAAAGTTACTGTTTTCCAACTTATCTTTGTAATCGTCTTCTACTTAGGTCTGTAATTAAATAGGCACTAAAATGGACTGCATCCTTTTAACATGATCTCTTCTTAAAATGTTTTCATTGCATAATTAATAGAACTGCATTGGAGGAATTCTAGGGGGAAACCAAATCCAAGCCCGTGAGTCTAGCTATTCACAATGTCCTTCCGTGTCTTCCTATCCCTCTGGCATGGGTACAGTCTTATTCAAACACCTGGAGCCCCGTATCTTCCGTTAGCCCTGTTTTCCATCTTGTGGCATAGTCCTGTGGTTGTTGTCTTTAATGATGGTCCATTGTTACACCCAGAGGATAGATGGTAACGCATCACCATTTTTTCACTTTTGGCATTTCATGATTGTAAACGATGGTGCGGAACAACGTTGTGAATACACCATATTGTTTTGTGCCTACCCTTTCCCCATATTTCAGATTATTTCTTGAAGAGAAGTTTCCAAATCTTGCATTCTCAGATAAAGGAATAAAACGGCCACAGGTCTCCAACCATATTAAAATGCACACCCATTTATGATGCAAGCTGACCTGAAACAAAGATTATTATTCCAAGTCATGCTGCCTTATTTGTTAATGAGTTCTGGTCTAACTAGATGAATTCATTTTAAATTTCTCCATTTCATACAAACGTCTAGAAACCTTCTCTAGAATCTCTCGAATGTGGCATTCCTTATGAAAATGACCAAGACCTTAAAGAGGACATTGTAGTCACCCTTCAATGGATGTAGCTCCTTTCTTAATTCTAAGCTGTCTAATTGCTAAGCATTTCATGGAGGGATTAGTCACTGGGTTCGAGTTCCCAATTGAATCAGTCGTTTTACACGCAACAGAAACACAAGTCAGGACATTTCAATGGCTGATGTAGGCTAACTGACTTGGGTGTGTATTTTGTGCATTTCTGCATGCCTACATCTTCAAAAACAGAGGATAAAGTACATTAACAAGATAAGTAAACAAGCGAAAATTCCTGTTTTCTCAGTCACCTTGAAGTCTGCCAGAGTTTACCCAAGGTCTGGTATTTTTACTTATTAGCCTGAGAAGTACTGCTCCCTGACATTGATTTTCCAGGACTCGTTGGACCTCCAAGAGATCGCGATAGCATCAAGTGCAGTATGATTGTTCCTTTTTCTAACCTGCTTAATTGTTCCATCTTCTTTCAGGCAAGTAGGAAAATAAAACAAATAAAAATCTGTAATTATTCTGAAGACCATGGGTACTTGATACTACTCATGGAACGAAGGATATTTTGGACTGCTATTACAGCTTTTCACTCAGCACCCCCCATAAGAATTCTAGTGAAATAATGGAAAACCCACCCCGTCTTCTAAATGCAGGGTTCCAGACGATACCAGACATTCATTAGAGTAACATCCCATGGATCAATTGTATTTTCTACCTTTGAACTGTTTGGGTTGCTCCCCACCTCCCACCCCCGTGCCCCACCCCCGACACACACACCCATTGAAGAAGCTTGTTTTCCATAGCATTCCAAACGTCCAACAAGTGCCAACCTGCATTTTATCTTAAGAGAGGATTTTATTGTTGGGTTAACGTCAAAGGCAAAACGGACAGGTCACTTGACAGCCCATTTCTCAGTGAATTGTGAAGAGCCCTAGTTTGCTTCCATCCGGAATGCCAAGTTTGCCTTCATCCCAGTGGCGCACAGTGTTGGGGAGGGGGGTGTGGGGGATGACCTTGGGGCAAAGTCTTCTGCAGCAGGTGCCCCACCTTGGCACGATGTCCTGGGTTAGGATAAAGGTGGGTAATCCTAATCAAAGCCCCATCCAAGCTCGAATTTCACAAGCAAACAAACCAGTTTTACAACACAGAGAAATTTAATTTGCCCTCACACTTACAGTGAAAAAAGAAACACAAAAGAAGAAAACATCTGGCCTCTGAGCTAACAGGCAACCGCCTTCCGGACACACTGCCAACTTGATTCAATTAAGAAACATTAGCAGTCTAATGATAGATTTAAAGACAAAAGGTTCGGATGAGGCACAGTTTCCTGACAGCAGCCAGGCAAACCGCAAAATTTCCAACCTGGGGAAGAATCCCTTCGATATTTCAAAACTACAGCGGAATCTAAGGAGAGGTTGACTGTGCAAGCTTTCTTGCACATCTAAGGAATAAGAGCCCAAGCCTAGAACACAGTCAAACATTAATCTCAGAGCAAAATTCCGTTTAAGCCTAAAGTAAACCGATGTGGCTTTCCTGGGTGCAACAGAACCCACGAGCTACCGGAGGTTTGCCGTTGCATCTTTGTCCTGGGAAACGAGCAAAATCACGGCTGAGGTGCCCTTCACACCGTCAGTCACTCCTACCTCCAGCCCTTTCTGGTTCGTCTTGTGAAAAAAAAAGCAAACCAAAAGCCTGCTGTGAAAGATACTTGGGATGTGCTTTCATTTACTCCACGCCAAGTATTTTATCTTGAGACCTAACTTGAAAGAGTGCCGCTGAGCCCGAGCCGTTGCCAGAGTCCACCCCGAGTGAGTACGCAGGGCTGTCCACTTACCTGTGATCAGCACCGCCTTTTGATCCACAGGTAAGAACTCTTGACCAGACAGGTAAGTATACAGGAGGAAACAGGACAGGAGGCAGAGGATCAGGCTCCAGGACAGCGACAGGCTGAGCAGCAGGGAAGCCCCTCCCCAGAGGCCCGCCAGGCAGACCACCTTCCTGCCAGCCTGCCCTGGGCTCTTCTTGACATTGCAAAGAGCTATGCCTCCCAGCATGACGGTGACAGCCAGGCAGAGCCACACGGCCTCAGACAAGAAGGTGCTCATTCTCAGAGACGCGCTGCACCTTTGCGTGCTCAGGACCAGCGAGACTAGCGGGCAAAGGCTGGCTGGACGCAGCCTGGGTTATACGAAGTGAGGAGGCGAGAAGGGAGGGGGAGAAAGTGGCTCCGGCACACTTCGGATGAGCAAGGATTAAGCACACTCATACAGGCACGTCTTTCTCTGGTAGGTCATTGAAACCGGTGAGCAGTCTCATATAAATATCCGAGCACTTGCTATCCACTAGCCTCCCCCGCCAACTCCACCTGCACTCGTGACATGCGCAAATACCCACGGTAAAGCACACAGGTTGTTTTATCATGACCTCTGGCGAGATAACCAGCTGGGTAATAATTGGCTGAATTCAAGCCGAACAGTGATTAACAAAACCTTTAGCTCACAGGGAACGTCTTCTGCTTTAGGGGCCTGGGCGTGACTGTCAAGTTCTTGTTTGGACTGGGGGTGGGAGCCAGTGGGGGGGCGGGGCAGGGAGAGTGTGTGTGTGTGTGTGTGTGTGTGTGTGTGTGTGTGTGTGTCCGCGTGTAAATGCAGGTAACTGGTGAGGTTTGGAAGATCTGGAAGGGGAAGCCTGCTCCGGTTTTGTCTCTCTGCACACCATCTCCCACCTGCGTCAGGCTGAAGTGTTGGGTGGAGAGGGGAGATAGAACACAGAGGACGAGATTCTTGGCAGATGACAACGTGCTGGTCTTGCCAGAAAGGAGGCATGCCGGGCAGAGATAAGAACAACGATAATACAATTATAATGGTCAATATCCTCTGGTACTCGTTTGCACCAGGGGCCGTGTTTCGCTACTTATTCATTCATTCTCTTTCTTCAGACCATCTCTGCCAAGCTCCGCTCCAGCCATTGGGACTCAGCAGTCAGTAAGCCCCAGTCGCTTTGAATACAGTATCTTTATGAGGGCGGTTCTATCTTTGTAGTGACTTTCCAAGGGAGGACACTGAGCCACAGAGAGGTCAAGAGACTAGCTCAAGGGGCGCCTGGGGGCTCACTGGGTTGGGTGTCTGCTTTCAGCTCAGGTCATGATCCTGGGGTCTTGGGATCAAGCCCCTCATCGGGCTCCCTACTCGGCTGCTTCTTCCCCGGCCACGCTCCTCTGCTTGTTCTCTCTCTCTCTCTCAAATAAATTAATTAATTAATTTAATTTAATTAAAAAAAAAAAAAACAGAGACTTGCTTAAGATCACACAGCAGTGGAGTCAAGCAGCCTTGTTTCCATGGCTCTGAGCCACTCTACTGCCTGCTTTAGGCTGAAAAATAAAAGAGAGTCAGTCTGTTACTAACTGGCCCTCGTTTGCACCTCGTGCACCACTTCAAGGTGGATCACTGTGCTCATTTACCTAGAGCAAAACCGCCACTGGGAAACGATTCGTTCCTTCTGAGAGAACAGACGTACCACACCCCTGACCCACCGCCTCAAGGGCCCACAAGCTGGAGCCCTGACACCCTATTGACCAGCAGTGACCACACCCACAGCTCCAGAGGGCACCCTGCTGGGCCTAGGGCATGTCTTGCAGGTGCTGGGCCCCTGGCTGGGAGTCACACAGAATTCTGATAAAGGCTGAATGTTGGCCTATCTGGAGAGAGAAGAAAAGATCTCACTCTGAGGTCAGATTACCGGTGTTCAGATCTAACCTGAGCCCTGCCATTTACTAACTGCGGAGTCAGGAGGGTCAACCTCCCCAGACCCCTGCTCAGCTGTAAAATTAAAAAAACAAAAAAACAACAACAACAAAAAACCAGGGAAAGCACTTAGCTCCACCTGCCTACCATACCAGGAGTCTCATAGATGCTGGCAATGTGTGCTTTGAATTTTTTAAGATTATATGTATGTATGTATGTATACATACAGGGAGCAGGGGGACGGGCAGAGGGAGAGCAAGAGAGAACCTTCAAGCAGACTCCCCACTGAGCGGGGAGCCCAACACCTGGCTTGATCCGAGGACCCTGAGATCATGTCCCCAGCCAAAATCAAGAGTCAGATGCCTCACTGACAGAGCCTCCCAGGCACCCAGTTTGTGCTTTTTAAAAAGGAAAGGAAGAACTTCAGGAGTAGAAGAAAGTGCCCAGTGGAATATATGCTTGTTCCCAGATATGGCAGAAGTTAGCATGGGCCAAGGGGCCAGGAGGAGGACCAGGACTCCGCTTACGGGGGCTATGGGGGAGGCAGGGCTTTGGGGGAAACATACCCAGCTGTCTATCATGGACAAAGGTAGAGAGAATTTTGGACAGGGAGTTGGGGAAATGAGCATTGCTCATCTGCCCTCAGGCAGCACAGTTAGGAAGGCAGCCCTCCTGGGCTCAGGGCCATCTCCAGGCCCCAGGAAGACCAGGCAGGAGGCAATGACTCATGCAGCCAAACTGTGTGGGGTAATAATAAAGCCCTTCCAGGTGCCTTGTGTGGGGCAATGGCACCTCCTGCCTGCCCTTCCAGACCAGGGACACCTGAGGTGGGGAGATGTTGCTGGCTCTAGGCTAGGAAGCATTGGGGTGAGGATTTGGAGTTCCCTGAGACCTGCCCCCTTCCACACACCCCATCTCCTCCTGTGAGCCGTGTGCACACCCATCCCGGGAGCGGGGACCTCTCCTGGGCCTCGTGGCCTCACCACCCCGGGGAGGACTCAGTCAGACTAGCTCTGGTGTCGCATGGCTTTCTAGGGGAGAGTGTAAGACTAGTTATGGCTCTCCACTGTGGTGGGCCTTGGCATTCCCGCGGTGGCTCCCACACTGGGGCTGGGGCCAAACACCCCGTGGGTTTCCTCATGTGAGCACACCCACCAAAAATGAAACAAATCTCCTGGTGGCAGCCCACCTGGCTTCCCAGGGAGAGAGGGAGAGGCTGCTCCGGCCCCCGGAGGAGCAGAGACAGAGTGGGAGAAAATCCCACGCAGACTCTTCTCTGAGCACAGAGCCCAACGTGGGGCTTGATCACACAATCCTGAGATCGTGACCTGAACCAAAAGAGTTAGACACTCAACCGACTGAGCCACTCACCTGCTCAGGTGCCTGGCACTAACAGGACAGCCACTTTCTCACTGTTGGGAGCATGTGCTGCCTTTTAGACCTTTTCTCCTGGGCAGAGGGAGAGGTTCTTGCCTGTCCCAGCATCACACATTCATTTCTCCATTCAGTTCATCATACAGCTCTTCCTATTGCCACCCTCGAGACACCTGCTTCCATGTCACTCCTCACCACGTAACCAGAATCACTTCTGTCAGCACTGTATTCACCCCTCCCTGCACTTGTCTCCATTCATAATTCTGAACACAGTTTCTTTTTGAGACTGTTCTCTCTCAGGGAGCCTGGGTGGCTCAGTGGTTAAGCTTTTGCCTTTAGCTCAGGTCATGATCCCGGAGACCCGGGATCGAGCCCCACATCAGGCTCCCTGCTCGGCGGGAAGCCTGCTTCTCCCTCTCTCACTCCCCCTGCTTGTGTTCCCTCTCTGGCTGTGTTTCTGTCAAATAAATAAAAAAAAAATTTTTTTTTTTTAAAGACTGCTCTGTCTCGGGATGCCTAGGTGGCTCAGTCAATTGAGCATCTGCTTTTGACTCAAGTCAGGATCTCAGGGTCCTGGGATTGAATCCTGCATCGGGCTCCTTGCTTGGCAGGGAGCCTTGTCTTCCCTCTGTCTGCCACTCCCCCTGCTTGTGCTCTCTTGCAGGCGCTCTCTCTCTCTCTCTCTCAAGTCAATGAATAAAATCTTAGGGGGAAAAAAAAGACTCTTCTGTCTCTCCTACTTGACCATGAACTTCATGAGAATGAGAACCGTATCTGTTTTTTGTTTTTTATTCACCGTGCACCGAATGCTGAGCCCGGTGTCTATCGCATTGCACAGGCTTAGTAATTAACAGCTTTGAATGAGTAAAGGAAAGGGCAAATCTATACAGAGCACCTTCTAAATGGCAGATTCCGCACCAGCCATGAGGGAATTTAGCAGTGAATAACATGAACCCAGTTCCTGACCTTGGGAAGTAGGTGTCACAGGAGCAGTGGCCAGTGGGGCTTGATGGTGGGGGGAAGGAAGGCTTTATACCAATTAAGAATACAGATGGAGTTGAAGAATTCTCCAGTGAGAACTAGCCCAACCCCTCCTGATCCCTGAATGAGGACCTTAAGGTCCTGGTCTATCTGAGGGCTGCTCTGCCTCTGAATGAGGACCTCCTCTATCTGGCTGAGCTGATTTATACCTCCTTTTTGTCCCCATCATTTTGTTTTAGGGCTGTCCTTGAGGCCATCCTTGCTTGGAAGTGTCCCATTTTTTTGCAAACTTCTTCACTTTCCTGGGAGAAGGAACCAACTAGACCAAGATATTCTCACTAATGATGACAGTGGGTCATTTCTTCTGCTGGCGCAGGTCCCTTCCAGAAGGTACCTCTGAAGACAAGTTGTCTTTATCCATAAGAGAGGATTTCCCAACCTGCACCAAAAAACAAACAACACTTCTCAGAATCCTGGAATGAACGCATTCTTAGAACCGGGGAACCTTGAGTTTAGAAGGGAATTTGAAGTAACTTCCCGCTAGATTTCCCCCAATTGGTTATCTTGGCAGTACACCTCCGACCACAGGCATGGCAAAGCCTCAAAGGCTGACTTTCCAGTTGAGGACACTATTAGGAAGTTCTCCTCTAGACCACATCTAGTCCTTATTTATTTCAGATATTTGAAGATTTCTCTCTTCCTTCTCCAGGCTGATAGTCCTCAATTCTCTTAACTGCCTCTTTGTAGACGTCATAATGTGGCTTATCAGGTGGAAAGGGCCTGAAGCAGCCACACGACTGAGAGTTCAATCACTTGGGGCACTTGGACAGCTCCTTGGTCAAGTATCTGTTCTCAGGGTCCTGGGGTAAAACCCAACATCTGGCTCTCTGCTCATCAGGGAGTCTGCTTTTCCCTCTCTCTCCTTCTGTGTTTTTTCTCTCTCACATAAATAGATAAAATCTTAAAACAAAAAATACAAAAAAACAGAGTTCAAACACTTAAAAATCATGTTGTTGAAGTAGCTGAATAGGGTAGCATGGTGATTGTGTGGTTCACCAAGCACGGACTGACCACGTGTTGACACCATGGTAACCCAAACTTCAAGGTGTGGACTGGCTGGGACAGGTAATCACAGATCATCTCACAGACTTCAGGGCAGTCTTGCTGGCAACCCAAGTTTTGCTGTGATTTTCAAACTTTTGGATGATAACTAATGTCTTGAGTATTGATTGGTAATTGTGTAAATATGCTGTATCTCACATTCTTTCTAATCATACAGTGGGGGGGAAGATGTCTACACTCCACAATTATCATTCATTTCAAAAAGGTCTCATATATTATGTACTCTAGAGGGTTTTCAGGATCCTTAGCAGCTTGGCCGTTTTTTTTTAAAGATTTTATTTATTTATTTTAGAGAAAAAGAGATGGGGGAGGGGCAGAGAGAGAGAGAGAGAGGAAGCAAAGTAGACTCCTTGCTGAGCATGGAGCCCGACTTGAGGCTTGAGCTCAGGACCCAGAGATTGTGACCCGAGCTGAAATCAAGAGTCAGATGCTTAACCGACTGAGCCCCCCGCAGCCTGGCCTTTCTTAGAATGGGATCTGATTGCTCCCTGAAAGGTTGGACCCAGGACAGGGCACAATATTTTCCGTCTAGTGCAAATGGTACAGAATAGAGCAAGATGATCACCTCCCCTGGCCCTGAAGTGTCATTCTTACTCATATTTCTAGACTCATTTGTTCTTTTGACAACTGACTCTTGTTCAGTTGACTTTCACTGTGTTTGCTATCAAAGAAACTTTCAGGTTTTGAAGGAATTTTCTTGTCATTTAAATCTTTTTGTTGTAAGATACATGAGGAGAAATTGTCCAAAATATAAATGTCAGTAAATATCAATGGGTCCATGTGGATATAAATAAATGATGGAATAAATAAGTAAATGGAGGAAAAGAGACAAATGTCCCACATGGAAAAATTCCAAATAACTTCTGTAGCTATTCCCCACTCAAGGAAGTGACGCAGAACTCACACTTCATGAGGTTGGCTGCACAGGTGGCTTCTGTCTAAAGAGCACAGCATGGAGACACGGAAATCAAGTCATCTGACGCTGGAGAAACCCGACAAGCTCAACCGCAACCGGGTAATCAAGATCAGCATCAACAGTGCTAAGTCATGTGACGAAAATGAGCCCTTCAGCATTGCAGAACATTCTACAAAAGGCCTGATCAGCACTGTCAAGTTTATGCAAAAAAGAAACTTCTGAGAAATGGTCACAGTCAAGGAGAACATAAGGATCCATGAGCAGTCAACGTCATGTGGGGTCTTGGATGGGACCCTGGAGCAGAACAGGACATCAGGTAAAAGCTAATGAGCTCTGAATAAAGTATAAACTTTAGTTAATGAGAGTGTATCCACATTGGTTTCTTAGTTGGGACCGATGCCCTATAGTAATGGAAGATGTGAGAAAGGGAAAGTGCACGTGGATATACATGAACTTCATCCTATCTTCAAATTTTTCTGTAAACCTAAAGCTATTTTAAAGTTAAAAGTTTATTTAAATATATAATAGTATATAAGTATGATAAATACTAATAATTTTATAATATAATTATTGTTGTAGACTTGTACCTCTGTGATATGATAGTAAATATATTTGTTTATAATAAAAATAAATATAGCAATAAAAATATATTTAAGTAAAAAATTTTTTAAGATTTTATTTATTTGACAGAGAGAAACACAGTCAGAGAGGGAACACAAGCAGGGGGAGTGAGAGAGGGAGAAGCAGGCTTCCTGCCAAGCAGGGAGCCCGATGTGGGACTTGATCCTGGGTCTCCAGGACCATGACCTGAGCCGAAGGCAGTCGCCCAACCAACCGAGCCACTCAGGTGCCCTAAGTAAAATTTTTTTAAAGATTTTATTTTTTGATTTGAGAGAGACAGTGAGAGAAGAAGAGAGTATGAGAGGGGAGAGGTCAGAAGGAGAAGCAGACTCTCCACTGAGCAGGGAGCCCGATGCGTGACTCTGTACTGGGACTCCAGGATCATGACCTGAACGGAAGGCAGTTGCCCAACCAACTGAACCACCCAGACACCCTTAAGTAACCTTTTTATTTTACAATATATTTGCAAAAAATTATATAGTACAGTTTTATTTATACATATACATATGTAGCAGTATTCATATATATGTACACAGTGATATGCATTATTATAAATATATAGACTTATTTATATTGTGTAATTTATATATAACCATATGTATAATAATATATGTATATATCCCAATGAATGAAAGAAATTATAACATCCCTTTAGTCAAGAAGAACACTGTCAGCAACCCCCAGAAAATCCTCTCATGCTCCTTCCCAATTACTATCCTTTCTCTCTTCCTCAAAAGTAACCACTATCCTGACTTTTAACAGCATAATTTATCTTTGCCTGTTTTTTTAAATGTTATATAAATAGAGTCATATAATATTAATGTCAGCTGGGTCACTCAACACTGTATAGATTCATCCATGTTGTATAGATAACTAATTTTCATTGTAGAAAGCAAAGGTTGGCAAATCACAGCTGATGAGACAAATCCGGTGTGTTAACATGTTTTGGTAGATGAAGTTTTATTGGAGTGCAGTCATGTTCATTTATTTACTTATTTCTGTGTCTATTTTCCTGCTGCAATGGTGAAGTTGGTTACTTGGGTTACTTGAGAAACAGATCCTAAGACCTGCAAAGCCAAAAATATTTACTATCTTGTTCTTTTTTTTTTTAAGATTTTTTTTTAATTTATTAGACAGAAAGAAACACAGCCAGAGAGGGAACACAAGCAGGGGGAGTGAGAGAGGGAGAAGCAGGCTTCCTGCCGAGCAGGGAGCCCGATGTGGGACTTGATCCTGGGTCTCTGGGATCATGACCTGGGCCGAAGGCAGTTGCTCAACCAACTGAGCCACCCAGGCACCCCTATCTTGTTCTTTACCTAAGCATTTTGCCAACCTCTTCTTGCAAGGCGTTTTGTCGCATAGATATATTATTTGTCTCTCCATTGTATTAATGGAAGAATCAGTTTTTCACTTTGCTGGCTGTCATGAATGGTGCTACTATAAATATATTTTTTTAAGATTTTATTTATTTATTAGAGAGTGTGTGCATGCATACAAAATGGTGTAAGGTTCAAATCCCCGAAGAGGAAAGAGGCCAGAAACTAATTGTGAGAATAAGAGTTTTTTGGCAAGGCTCTCAGGTGAGGCCCCCGCGTCCAATTGACATGGGTCATGGAAGTCCAGTGGTGGGGCTGGTGGCGCTTGTTTTTATTAGCTGGGGTGGGGGTGTGGCCAAAGGTTTTTCAGAATTTTCAGGCAGGAGTTTCTAGGCAATGGTGGGAGGTCTCGGGGTTTTGGCGGGCAAGGGTGGGAGGTCCCGGGGCTGATGCAATCTTCCCGGGATGGTGCATGCTTGAGGGTCATAGGGAGCTGGTCTGGCCTTAAAGATGGGTGAGGGGCAGAGCGAGAGGAAGAGAGAATCTCAAGTAGACTCCACTCTAAGCACAGAGCCAGAGGCGGGACTCAACCTCACGACCCCATGATCATGACCTGAGCCCAAATCAAGAGCCACCCAGGTGCCCCTACTATAAATATTCTTACAAACATCTCTTGAAGCACATGGGTATCCATTGCTCTTGGGTACATTCAATGGAGTAGAACCATGAAATCCATGCTATATGCATGAATTCAACTTTAGTGTCATTTCCAAGTAGACTCTGAGAGCTCCATTCGCTCCACATCCTCCCTCAAGTTTGGTGCTATTAGGCTTCTTGATTTTAACTATTCAGATAGGTCTGCGGTTGGATCTGATTGAGTTTTAAATTTCTTTTCTCTCCTCTCATGACTGATAATTTTGAATACCTTTTCATATATTGATTGGCCATGTAATATTCTCTTTGTGAAGCGCTTTTTCTGACATCCTTAGATGGATGACTTTTTAAACCCTTTTTTTTTTTAACTATATGCATTTTAAGTCTGTACAGTATTTTTGAGTATGTCTGAGCTGCATTCCTCATGTTTGGTATGTACTATTTCCATTAGTGTTCAGTGAAAAATGTTTTCTAATTTCTACTAGGATTTGTTCTTTGTTACATGGGTTATTTAGAAATGTATTTATAATTTCAGGGGTGCCTGGGTGGCTCAGTGGCTAAGTGTCTGCCTTCGGCTCAAGTCATGATCCCAGGGTCCTGGGATCAAGCCCCGAATTGGCCTCCCTACTCCAATGGGGAGTCTGCTTCTGCCCCTTCCCTCCCCCTGCTCATGCTTGTGTACTCCCACCCGAAATAAATAAAATCTTTAAAAATATACATTTTATAGTTTTGTATGGGAAATTTTAGTAATCTCTTATTGCACTTTCTATCTTAACTTTACTCATGTTGAAAAGCATATTTTATGTGATTTCAGTCCTTTGAAATATCTTAAGTCTTGCTCTATGGTCCATCACATAGTTGATTTCTATAAATGTTCACATGTGCTTAGAAAGAATGTATATTCTGTGGTTGGTTCCACTGATTGATGTCTATTAGTTAGGTCTTTTCCAACCCAATAGTTTCAATTATGTTGTATACTTACATTTCAGAAATGTCTACAAAACCCCAGACACTAGGGTACTTTTTTCTTTTCCAGTATAACAGTCTTTGTCTTTAAAGCAAACAAATTAGTTCATTGAATTTCATGTAAGTATTGATATGTTTAGTTTAAATTTATCGTTTTACTGGTTACCTTCTAGTAGTCTTTTCTTTATTACTTTTCTTCTACTTACTTGACTTCCTTTTAATTAATTATTCTTTGTTATTCTTCCACCCTCCCCCTCATTACCTTGACATGTATGCGCTCTTTGTGATTCTTCTAACAGTTACTTAAATGACTTACTAAAGTCCACCATGACTTGGTATTTTTGCTTCCTTGGCAGATAATGCCAGGACCTTTGAACACTCACATACCACTCCCCACCGTCCTGAGTTATATGCTATAGTCCTCATAAATTTTTATTCTCTACACATATTAAATCCCACAGGATATTATTATATTTGTTTTATATAGTCAATATTCATTTAGATTTTCCAACAAAGTAGTTACTCTTTGGTGGCTTCTTATTCCTTCCTATTACCTCCATTCTTGCCCTTGAGATCATTTTTCTTAAGTATTTCTTTTCCCTTTTTTAAGATTTATTTATTTATTTGAGAGGGAGAGAGACACAGGGAGGGGCAGAGGGAGAGAGAAACTTAAGCAGACTCTTCACTGAGCTTGGAGCCTGATGTGGGGCTTGATCTCACAACCCTGAGGTCATGACCTGAGACAAAACCAAGGATCAGATGCTTAACTAACTGCCCCTCCCAGGGACCCCTTTCTTTTTTTTTTTTTTTTTAAACATTTTATTTATTTGACAGAGAGAAACACAGCCAGAGAGGGAACACAAGCAGGGGGAGTGAGAGAGGGAGAAGCAGGCTTCCCGCCGAGCAGGCAGCCCGATGCGGGGCTCGATCCTGGGTCTCCAGGATCATGACCTGAGCCGAAGGCAGTCGCCCAACCAACTGAGCCACCCAGGCGCCCCGGGACCCCTTTCTTTGGTATTTCTTTAGTGTGGGTGCTAGTAATAAAATCTGTTTTTGTTTTTCTGAAAATGTTTTCATTACTATTTTTGAAGGATATTTTCACTTCAAGGGCATAGAATTTCAAGTCGGCAGTTGTTTTCTCTCAGCATTTTGACGTCTTTGTGGAGATATGTTTTATATTTTATCTGGCTCTCTTGGACAAGCACTCAGCAAGACAGTTGATCCTAATTATCTTCTTTGCCATTACCAGAAGCAAAGTTCTTCAGTCTTTTTTATACCATCTGGTAAGGCTTACCTCTCCTTGTCCTTATAAGATTTTTTTATTTATACCAAAGTGAAAACCCTGTTAAATTTCATGTTATTAAGATAGTGTCCCCCATCCCTTCCTGTAGTGACACATTGTGGGAAAATATAAGTGAATATTCCATAGCTTTATAAGTATTGAAGCAAGACATTTCATAAGACGTCCTTTTATTCACCATGTATTTACAGAGTTCCTACTATGTGCCAGGTGTGGGGTTTTTTTTTTAAGATTTTTATTTATTTATTTGACAGAGAGAAACACAGTGAGAGAGGGAACACAAGCAGAGGGAGTGAGAGAGGGAGAAGCAGGCCTCCCGCCGAGCAGGGAGCCCAATGTGGGACTCGATCCCGGGTCTCCAGGATCATACGGAGAATACAACAGCAAGTAAAATGACTTGGTTCCTGCCCTCGCAGAGAAGCCCAAGTTCTAATTAGGGAGACAGCTCAGTAAATAGACAATTACAGTATAGCTATGAGAGACATACCTTTGGAAACCTTTCAGGTTGATATTAATCATCTGACATTTCTTTACCTTGCCAATAATGATATCAGAAGTGACTTTGTCAAATCTCTTGCTGAAATCTGAAATCTGTGTGTTTACTCATCCCATTAATCAGTAGAGTCATTCTAATCTGATGTATTTATTATTGGTCCGCCATGTTAGGTCCTAATAACCATTCCTTCCTCTTCTAAGAGTACCCAAACCGCTTTCTCTAAGAGCCATGAAGAGAAGCCGATTCCTGTCTGCTCCATGGTTTTCAGAAGACATTTTCTTTCTCTTTTTGAAAAAGACAAAAATTGGGAGCTTAGGGCTTTCAGAGCTCAGAAGTGCTCCTGAGAGTAATTAATTTGTGGATATGCTCATGACATCAGAGGTGTTTGTTGGTAAAATCCAAATCTGGATTTCAGCATTATAGAGAAAGTTTACTAATGTTTTACATACATGTTTTTAGTTTCTATACTGTGTAATCTTCTTACAAATCTTTGATGTGATTTTGACTGATAACTTCCTGGGACACATAACTAAATAATAAAATTGCCTAGATCAGTACTTCTCAAGTTTTTTACTTCTTAATAGGTGCAATCTTTTTTTTTTTTTAATATTTTATTTATTTGACAGAGAGAAACATAGCCAGAGAGGGAACACAAGCAGAGGGAGTGAGAGAGGGAGAAGCAGGCCTCCCGCCGAGCAGGGAGCCCGATGTGGGACTCGAACCCGGGTCTCCGGGATCCTGGCCTGAGCCGAAGGCAGTTGCCCAACCAACTGAGCCACCCAGGCGCCCCTAGGTGCAATCTTTTTAAAAGGAGGGAGATACACATTGAGTCTCCACTATTTAACTTTGGCAAGTGAGAATGCATTTAAGAATCAAGTGTCAACAGTCTGCAAAAGAAAAAAAATGGACACAGTCTCAGAATGAAATGTCTCATACTGAATAAATTTAACTTTGTGAGGAATTTTCTATGTTGTCCTCATTTTTTTCAGAAAGCACCCCCCAGATGGTAAAAGTCTGTCACTAACAGCAGGCAATGGCTGGCCATTTGGGAAACCAAAGTGAGAAAGTCATGGAACCCTGCTCTTTTTTTTTTTTAAGATTTTTATTTATTTATTTGACAGAGAGAAACACAGCGAGAGAGGGAACACAAGCAGGGGGAGTGAGAGAGGGAGAAGCAGGCTTCCCACCAGAGCAGGGAGCCCGATGTGGGACTCGATCCCGGGTCTCCGGGATCATGACCTGAGCCGAAGGCAGTCGCTTAACCAACTGAGCCACGGAACCCTGCTCTTAAGAAAACAATAGAACTTTACACTTGTGAGATTTAGGGAGTAAGTTCTAGGTTCTGTGAACTAGAAGTGGCATGCTAAATCCTGATATTTTTATCTGTGCTCTTGTTCTTGGGTTCATTTCCTTCTCTTCTCATCACTAACCACTACCGCAAAGGACAAAAGAGCATCAGGAATGGAAAAATCCAACACATTAATATAAGCTCATTAACCCAGAGTCCTTGCCTCCCATACATTGTGTATCAAAACAATAACTTTAGGGACTGGGGGTGGAGGTATGGGGTAACTGGGTGATGGGTATTCAGGAGGGCAGGTGTGGTGATGAGCACTGGGTGTTCAAAAACTAGTGATGTACTATATGTTGACTAATCGACCATAATAAATAAATAAATAAATAAATAAATAAATAAATAAATAAATAAATAAATAAATAAATGTTTTTAGAAGTACAAAAAAAACCACAGCAAACCCAAATCAATATTAGTAAAGAGCCAGCTTAAAATATCCCTGAGTTGGGGCACCTAGGTGGCTCAGTTGGTTAAGCCACTGCCTTCGGCTCAGGTCATGATCCCAGAGATCTGGGATCGAGCCCCACATCGGGCTCCCTGCTCGGTAGGAAGCCTGCTTCTCCCTCTCTCACTCCCCCTGCCTGTGTTCCCCCTCTGGCTGTGTTTCTCTCTGTCAAATAAATAAAATCTTTAAAAAAAAAAAAAAAAAAAGAATCCCTGAGTTGTACTTTGACTTATCCACGTCTTTACTGACAAGGGTTCTCCACCTGTACAGCTCTATTTTTCATGAATACATTAAGGAATCAGCATGTACAAAATATTTCTGCCCAGGCCTCCAAATCTTTCTCCTTTCTTGTTCTCTCTTAAATGTCTTGAAATTAGTCTATATCTTCTGTCTTCACTTCCTTTCCTCCCTCTTGGGAAGGGCTAGAGTGTGAAAATTCTACTCTGATCAAGGGGGATAATGGCATGAATGATCTATTCTCACTAGGCTGAATGGTTTGCCAGCTTCTTCCTGCAGCAGAGGGAAGGCCACATGGGTCAGCCAAGCCCTAGCAATGATGAAAGTACAACTTCCAGAAGCAACTTTTTTTCCTTAAGATTTTATTTATTTATTTGAGAGAGAGAGAGTGATTGAGAGAGAGCATGACAGGGGAGAAGCTCAGAGGGAGAAGCAGACTCCCCACGGAGCGGGGAGCCTGATGTGGGACTCTATCCAGGGACTCCAGGATCATGACCTGAGCTGAAGGTAGTGACTTAACCAACTGAACCACCCAGATGCCTCTCGGAAGCAATTCTTAAATGTACTCTAGAAATAGTAACCACTTCTCACTGGCCCACGCTGAGATGATGGTCATCAGTAAGTCAGTAAGCACATCTGCTGAGTTTTCTTAATCCCGCACTCATTCAATTTCAAGGATTATCCTCAGAGACTATAGCCTTCCTCTCTTTTCGCATTAAAATATATTTTGGTGAATGAAATGGTGGTGATCAGACACCACAATTTAGTAGTTGTTTCTGATGCCCTTACTTGGCAAAATTAAAAGCTGACAAGCCTACATGTCTCCCCAAACTTTGGTCTGAAATCTTACCAGTGTTCAAAATTCAAAAACATGGGTGCCGCGCTAATAGACAATATGGTAGCTTTGAGTTAGCTAAGTTCTGGGTAGAAATCCAGCTCTGCTATTTACTCAACTGTATGAACTGCCCTGTGTGCTCAGAGCCAACAGTCTCTCACCAATAGGGGGATAATAATTCTTATCTCATACTGGTTATAAAGATAATCTATGTAAAAGGCTTGGCATATCAGAGTTTTCAATGGCAGCCATTATCACAAGAATCTTTTTTGTTTCAACAAGAACTCCTTCCTCTCGGTTTCTATCCCTTTTCCTTGGGAATTGCAAATGAAGAAGCGGAGGCTGAAGGCGACCAACTCACAGCTGGGCATAGCTTCCCTCACGTAGTCGTGGCTCCCAGGCTGAAGGTTCACCGAAGGAAACACACTTGCATCTGTATCTCCAGAAGGGAGATTAAATCTAGGATGAGTCTGTTAGGAAGACAACATTTCAAAATTTGGGAGCACAGCTGAATACCAAAAGGAAATTACACCATAAGCCAGATGTTCCAGGAACTTCTTTTCCATTTTTTTCTTTTGCCTGAAGGGAAAGTTTGAGTTCATAAAGAAAACAATGAGCAGAAAATGCTCTCGGAAAATTGTTCATGGTTATTTAAGATGAGCACATTTGAAAATAATCAAAGATATGCACAATGATTTATAGAGAAAGTTGTTCATTTCAGTGTTATTTATCATATGTGGAACATAGAAGCATCGTAAATGGCTAACCATAAAGGATTTGTTATATCAATTATGGTACTTTCATTTGATGGACTGCTATACAGCCATTAAAAATCATGTTGTTGGAGAATATTTAATGACTTGAGAAAATGTTTGCAATATTTTTTGATCAAGGAGAGCAGGTTACAAAGTAAAATCTATAGTACAAACACATTTTATTTCCTTATAACAGGTATCAGCTAGAACTTCCTAGTCGGGATTCAGGTAAGATTGGCTCCAATGCCCCACCCTGTATCCCGGGTCATCAGAGCCTTACCCAGACTTCTTCAAGATCCTAGGGACCTACCTTCTCATAGTTCCTTTTGCCACTTATCAATCACTGCTTTTCTCTACTGTTCTGAGCTTAATGTGAACTCAACTTCTCTTTTCTTTAGGCAAAGCAAAATGTATAGCAATAAAGTCAACTGTAGAGAAGTTCCTCCTAATGTTAGTGACCTGGGGGTTGGGCCCGGGAGAGAGGGAGGAATGGAAGAATCATGTATATCACTGTAGTAGGGTGAACAGTGGCTCCAAAAAGGTATGTCCATGTCTTAACTCCATGAGCCTGTGAATGTAGCATTATTTGAGGAAAAGGGGGATTCTGGATCTTTAAAAAAAAAAAAACTTTTGTTTTTATGGTGAAAAAGTTGACATTTTGATTTAGCCAGCTGGACTCAGTTTAGATGATCCCAGTTTGGCAACATCCAAAGCATCATCGTCAAGAGCCAGTTGAACGGATGCCTTCTTCTCTCCATCCAGCCTGATCAGTGTGTTGACCTAGGCCCCGTTGGTGTCCCAGAGCTTCTCCACAGTCTTTCTGATCTGGTGCTGGTTAGCTTTGATGTCCACAATGAACACAAGTATGCTGTTGTCTTCTATTTTCTTCATGGCTGGCTTGGGCGTCAGGGAGAACTTGATAAGGGCATAATGATCAAGGCAGGGTTTGGGGTGGTAGGAGAGCAAGTGTGTTTGTGTGACTGTGGATGCCTTTCAGCACCACTTTCTTGGCCTTCAAAGCCTTGCTTTGGCTTTGGCTTTGGCTTTGGCTTTGGTTTGGGGAAAGGTGGAGGCTTCCTTCTTCACCTTTGGCACCATGTTTGTGAAAGGAAGTTAAGGATCTTTAGATCAGATCATTCCGGATTAGGATGGACCCTAAGTCCAATGACAGGTATCCTTATAAGAGACAGAAGAGAAAAAGATCGAGGGAAATATGGTGTGAAGGTTGTGTGAACGTGGAGGCAGAGATGGGAGAGATACGGTTATAGCCAAGGAACACATAGAGCCTCCAGAAGCTGGAAAAGACGAGCAAGGCTCCTCCCCTAAAGGCTTCAGAAGGAGCATGTCCCTGCGCCCACCTTGATTTCAGACTCTGGCCTCCGAAACTATGAGGGAGCACATTTTTGTTGTTTAAGCTACTCCATCTACAGTAGTTTGTTATGGAGACTAAAACAATCTGCACTGTGCACGGAGCAGTGACGGGAACTCTACCTACTAAGGCACTCTACCTTCATGTCCTCCTTTCTTCATCACATTGGACTCCACTGACCTCACAGATGCTTCCTTGAGCTGCTCTTACTCTCTCTTGGACCCCCTCCTTCTCCTCCTTCCCTTGCTGCAGCAGGCCTTTTGCTTCTCCTCCCTCTACCCTGCAGTTCACCGCTCACCCTGGGCCTGCTCCCAGCAAGCACTTTCCAGAAGCACTTCCCCACAGCCTTCCGCATCTCAGTGAGAGCAGCTTCGTCCGTCCTTCCGTAGCCCGGCACACCAGCGTCCGGCTCCCCTTGACTCGGCTCTTTGACTCAACCCACATTCAGTCCCTCAAGGAACCTTGCTGGCTCTACCTTCAGACCCAGTCCAAGCTGCCATCACCTCCTGCCTGGACTACAGCAAGAGCCTCCTGCTAGGTCCCCTGGATTTCACCCTGGCCTCCTCCGGGCCCACTCTCAACCCAGCACCAGGGAAATCATTGCATAACCTCTATCTTGTCACATCCCCTGTCTGCTTCAAACCCCCCAAAGGCTCCCTAGCTTGCCCAGAGTAAAAGCCAAAATCCCCTTACATGGCTCCAGGGCTGAATGCTTGATCTGCTGTAGCCCCGGGGCCACATCTCTGACTTTTCTCTCTTCATTCACTCCATTTTAGTCACAGGGGCCTCCTTGCCATTCCTCAAATACACAGGCACACTCCCGCCTTAGAGCCTTGCTCCAGCTTTTCCCTCTGCCTGGAATGCATTTGTCCACTTGCCTATTTCCTGCCTCCTAAATGTCCTCACTCAAAGGTCTCCTGCTCAATGTATCCTGCCCCATCCTTTTCCCCTTAATGTGCTCTACATTTCTCGCATGAAAATAACCTAGGCTACAAATGCCTGGCAACAACAAATTGTACAATAAGTCTATCTACCATAAGTAACATAGTTGTTAGGGGGGAGATGATATGTTTATTTAAGATGAGGTATGAGGGGCGCCTGGGATTCAGCCGTTACAGGTCTGCCTTCCAGCTCAGGCCACGATCGATCAATCCCAGGATCCTGAGACTGAGTCCCTCATCAGGCTCCCTGCTCAGTGGGGAGTCTGCTGCTCCCCCTGCTTGTGCACTCTCTTTCTCTCTCTTTGACAAATAAATATATAAAAGCTTAAAAGAGAGAGACACTTCACCTACAATAATGTCTGTCTCATTGTAATTGCAATTTCACTCGAGTAGGGGAGAGCAGGATGGCGAGTCGTCCGGATGTGGCCACAGAAGTGTGTCATGGATGACCAGATCAATACAGGGGAAAGTTGAGGGGCCACTGCCTTAGAGAAATAAGCATCCTTCTCCTTTCCACCATCCCAATGTGACAGCTTCCCCCTGGGGCTCTCCTCCCAACTGCTTCTCTCTCAGTGCAAGGAGAAAAGAATACAAAGCAACGAGCAAAAGTGAGTTTGAATAATAAATGGCTTCCAATTAGCTGCATTGAAAACCGAGAGTCGACTTGTATCAATTTTCATGATCAAATTACTTCGTTTTGTCTCTCTTCTAACTGCAAGGGTAATTTTATGCCAGGATTATTTCAGTCATTCTAATTATGCAGGCATCAATATTTAGTGGGTGTTTACCTAACCTACAGCAGACTCAAAGGTGTTCCTCCCTCAGAGAGCACCGGCAGGTCAATATCATATGAATAGGTATGCAGGTCAATATCATATGAATAGGTATGCACGGTACAGAAATGAAGTCCTTTGGTCTCTCCCTCCTTGTTTGTAAGGAACATTCAGGTGGTGTTTCTTGAAAGAGCAACGTGTATCCTATTCAGCAGCATCAACAAAACTAAAGGCAATATTCTGAGTGCGACGAGTTCATTCTATGATACTAAATGCAATCCCTGCACAGATGTTTCATTAGGAATTCAGTTATGCAAGACAAATTAAAATTTACCATTTGTTTAGATTTTCCTTTTTGCAAGGAACCTTTCCCCCCAGTTGCCTAGTATTTGAATTTTGGTCGCAGACAGTATCACTCTCCCCCCTTCTCCTTTCAAACCCTTTCTCCTTTGACTAACACTCCCCTATTTATACTGATCTCTTCTCTTCCTCCTCCTTCTCCTCCCTCTTTATTCCCTCCTCTCCGTCTTCTTTCTTTGCCTCCTTTGAACTTTCTTCTCCATCTATATCCTTTGCCTGAAAGAACTCTTTAGTTATCTTGGTTTCAACTCTTAGCCCTGACCGAGAGACTCCTAGACATACATGATCTTGTCCCTGGCAGGTATGTATGTGGACGTCCACCTATCTGAACCTCATGTCCAGAGGTGGACTCCTTATCCCCAGCAACACCTGACATTGGCTGTGTTATTTTGACATCCCCCTTTTCCCCTTCATTTCCGTATCCATTTACTTTTGCCCCGCCAAGTGTCTCAGACTCATTCTCTCTTTCCATTCCTTCTGCTTCCTTTCTATTTTCCTTATGGTCACCTAATAAGAGTAGCACCCCAGTAGCACCTACTGACCCACCGAGGCACCCCACGGTGTAATCTTTTTTAAATAAAAGTTTTGTTGGGCTATATGATTCACGTATCATAAAATCCACCCGTGGAAAGTGTGAAGATCAGTGGTTCTTAGTGTTCGCAGAGCTGTACAGTCATCATCATATTTAATCACTGTAGAGAGAAACCCTATATCCATTAGCACTCGCTCCCATTACACTCTAAACTTCCCACCGGCTGGTAACGGCCAATCTGCTTTCTGTCTCTATGGATTTGCCTGTTCTGGCCATTTCGTACAGATGGAATCAGGAAGTATGTGGTCTTTTGTGACCAGCTTCTGAAACTGGCTAAGAGAAGCATGACCACCATGTTTTCTAGGTTCGCCTGTGTTGTAGCAGGTAGTAGTGCAGATGGCCCCTGACCTAAGACTTAGGATGGGTCGACTTGATTTTTCAGCTTTACCATGGTGAGGAAGGAATGCGCCTTCAGTAGAAATCGCACTTCAAATTTGGAATTTGGAATTTGGATCTTTTCCCCCAGCCAGCAATATTTAGGACGAGCCTTTCTCATGATGCTGGGCAGCAGCGAGCCAAAGCTCCCAGTCAAGCACAGGCTTACAAGGATAAACCAGTGAGCCACTTGCAACCATTCTGTTTTTCACTTTTGGTACAGTATTTGATAAATGACACAAGATACTCAATGCTCCATTATAAAACAGGGTTTGTGTTAGATGATTTTGCCCAAATGTAGTCTAATGGAAGGATTCTGAGCACATTTAAGGTGAGCTAGGCTAAACAATGATATTCAATACGTTAGGTGTAGTAAATGCATTTTTGACTTACGATATTTTCAACCTACATTGGCTTTCTCAGGACATAACCCCATTGTGCCTGCTTTTTACAGCTGAATAATATTCTGTTTGTATGGGTGTTTCATGTTTGATCTCTCCATTCACCCACTGATGGACATCT
The DNA here is from genome assembly GCA_004023965.1 of Spilogale gracilis. NCBI lineage: Eukaryota > Metazoa > Chordata > Mammalia > Carnivora > Mephitidae > Spilogale > Spilogale gracilis. Next base: position 17,849 of record PITA01005632.1, on the reverse strand, counting down.
GGACTATTTCTTCTTTGGAGCTCTTGCAAATAATGCAGATGTGAACATTCCTGTGCAGATTTTGCACATGTTGTCTTGAGGGTGATCTATAAACAAGAGCAGCTAACACCGCCCAGGAGGTGTTTGTGGGGGACACAGACCTCACCTCATCAGTTCAGGACCCCTCTGTGCAGAGTTGGTGTTCAAATCCCCACTACTCTGACTGCAAGGTCTGTTTCTTACCTCCTTGCTATACTTCCTCTAAGTCTAAAGACTGGAAAGGAAAGTTATTCTTTACTTCATGCTCACTACTAGACTCTAGGTAAGACACTAGTCATGACACGTCCCAGCTAATCACAACACATACCTTTTGAAAATCGCCAACCCTGAAAGTGTGGCCTCCTGGAGAAATGATCTTGAGAGGCAGAAGGAAGCCCTCGGAGTGCATAAGGATGGTGTTTTTCAGATGCTGCAATTCCCTGAAACCGCAGCAGAGCTCTAAGGAAGCCGCAGTATCTGGGTCACATCACATCCAGAACTGTATCGCCTTTTCCCTCCCAACACAGGCATAGCCAGCACCTGTCCACTCCTCAGACGTAGCACACTCCAGCCTGACTCTACACTTTTTCCCTGTTATTTCTTCCACCAAAATGTCCCTTTCCTCTCTTCTTAGGCCACCTCCTACTCATTCTTTAGGGCTCATATCATAAGCCATTTCCTCCGGAGATACATGAAGAGCTGTGCCCGAGGAAATCACTCTCTCCTCAGCGACCTCAATGTGGAGCACACTTTAAAAGCACAGCAAGATAGGATTCTGGTGTGTAGCAGTTGCTACTGGTGTCCCACTGTCACCCCCCACACCTACAGGAACTGGAACAAAGAGGGAAAATCAAGAAAACCCGGAAAACACATGGACACACACAAATGTGGAAACTCAGAGACAGAGGGTTACAAAGACCCATGCAGAGTCACTATATTCAGGAGTCTTATGGAGCCTCATCATCATCCTTCCACCCATCATCCATTATCCATCTATGCGTCCAAACAATACTGATAGAACTGAGACACCCTCCCCACCTCTCCCGGCATTCATCAGGCACTGTGGGTCCAAGTGGGTCCAAGTAAAGACGGAGGCAGAAGTCTAAAAGCTGAAATCGGAGGTGAGAGTAAGAGTAGATGGGACCCTGAAACTGGAACACCCACCGCCCACCCTGCACAGGTGAAGATTGACGGGAAACCTGCCCATCATAGAGATGCCGACACCTCCGGCCTTCCTAGAGAGGCCCGGAAGTGCCTCCGCGAGGCGGGTCCGACGGCACCGGCCCGGAGCGGGGGCGGGGGCGGCTTCGCGAGTCCTGGGTCCCTGGTCTGCCGTGGTCGGCGGGTGCTGCCGTCTTCCGCCGCTGTGAGTGGGCCAGGGTCGGGAGGGCGGCGGCCGGTGGTGCTGCGCGCGGCGGCGAGTGTCGCCCGTCCGGGTGGCGGGAACCACCCCGCTCCTTCCCCCTGTGTCGGGGTCCCTGGAGCCAGGCGCCCAGGCTTTCTAGAATGTCGCGGAGGCCTCAGACCCTGGCCGCTGGGTTCTGTTATTTTGTTTTGAGACCCCAAGCGCAGAGCTTTCATCAGGCATCTGTATCTAACTAGATTGTTCGTTTGCTTTTACCTCCCAGTTCCTGGAAATACTGCCTTCCCTTACCACGGACGATGCTGGTTTCCCATTTATTTATTTATTAAGATTTTATTTATTTGACAGAGAGAAACGCAGCCAGAGAGGGAACACAAGCAGGGGGAGTGAGAGAGGGAGAAGCAGGCTTCCTGCCGAGCAGGTAGCTCGATGTGGGACTCGATCCTGGGTCTCCTGGACCATGACCTGAGCCGAAGGCAGTAGCTTAACCAACTGAGCCACCCAGGCGCCCCTCTGGTTTCCCATTTAAAGTGGGAATGTGAGGTTTGCGCTTAAAATGAATGTGTTTCTCGTAAAAAGTTAAATAGATTTAAACCAAACATAACTGGAAAGTAATAGTAGCAGAGGTACCAGGTGTGGCAGAAATTGTAAAGGTAGTAAATAAACACCCCATTGTCCCAACGGGGGGGGGCGCGACTCGCCTCATTAGGAGCCCAGCCTGCGGGGGGAGGGCTGGGGCCACCTGGGGGGCGCAGTCCGTTTGGACTCTTGGTCTCAGCTCTCTGATGGGGAAGGGGGGTCATAAGATGGAATTCTGCGTGGCCTCTGAGCTCAGTGCAGTCTTTCTCCCTCTTCCTCTGCCCCTCCCCCCACTGGGCGTCATCTCTCTGTCTCTGAAACAAGTAAATATTTAAAAAAAAAAAAAAAAAAACAGGCTGGGGAGTGTTGCCTGGCTGGCTTCGAGCCCTGGGTCTAGCTCAGCCACTTAGAACCGGTTCTGGGCCAGGAGTTTAAGATTCCTTTTTCCTTCCAGTTAATTGAGATAATTGACATAACACTGTAGTTTTAAGGTGTACAAAGTGATGATTTGTTATACTGTGTAGTGATAATCACAGTAAGGTTTGTTAACATCTCAGGCTTCTCACGCATTTAGTTTTGTGTGTGTGTGCTGAGAGCTCTAAAGATTTAGTCTTGGCAACTTTCAAGTACGTACTGGGATATTGTTGACTGTAGTCAGCTAGGCTGTGGTGTATTAGATCCCCAGAACTCATTCTGTCATTACTGGAAATGTGTACTCTTTGACCAACATCTCATTTCATACAGCCTCCAGCCCCTAGTAACCACAATGCTACGGCTGGAGTAGCAGGGGTACTGAAAGTAGTACCGACTTTCCACTTAGTCTGTGCCCTCCGCTAATTTTCTTCCCAAATGTCTGGCTCTTTAGGTTGTATATGTCACATCTCTTACCTGTGTCGGGGTTACTCCCCCTTATTATCATTACTGACTTCATCTTTATTGCTTTGACTGCTTTATATTAAGCACAAATAATTACCAGATCCCACATGGAATTTGAACAGCGCTTTCTAAATCGTCTAGCCTCGATGTATTTTCCTGATCTCAGTACACAAAGAACACAGTTCCCTTTTGCCTCTAGATAGTACTTGGGCAGTAATTTAAAACATACCAGCACAGAGTTAAACCACTTGGAGCTGTTTTTATCTTCCTTGGAGCAAACACAGTAAAATTTTATTTTTATGAAAGCAGTCTTCAAGCCTCCTTTCTGTTCTGGACTCCAGGGGCACCTAGATTTGTATATTGTATTATAATACCAGAGGTTTAGTAGCCTCATCATCTCGAACTCAGGGGTTGAAGAACTGTGTGTATAATCTAAGGTTCTTATTACTGATCTTTAGCATTTAATTAGGTCTTTGTAAATCTAAAGTACCCATAGTCATTTTTATGAGTTTTCTCATAACTTCCCTGTGAGAGATCAACTTTATTACCCTCACTTTTATCTTAGTATTATCCAGAGGTCAGGCGGATTTAAATTTCATTTTTCTCCTGTTTGTAATTAAGATTCCTTTTTCTGGATCATGTACTTAACTTTAACCCATATCCACTAGAAAGACTGCTCAGGTCAGATGTGACCCTTCACCCTCTACCCAGAGGAAGGCAGTTTACTAAGCTGGATTTTGAAAGACCCTTAAAGCAATTGTAATTATCAACACTGGCTGAGTGCCCAGCCCCAGAAGGAATCAGGTGGCAACTAATGAATAAAAGAGAAGCCATAAAGTGTGTAAAGATCCAGCAGCTGGTTGAAGAAAAACTGTGTCTGCTCATCTCTCTGCTTTCTTAGTGCTCCTGGGAGTGTCTGCAGCTTTCTGAGAAATGTGTCTACTGCATTCTTTTGTGTGCTTATTGATGTAGGGAGCCGGGAAGGGAGGAGGTAGGTTTTACCCACCTGGTGGATAGGCTCTTTTCCTTGGTATTTGTCTTGCTAAACCATTACTTTTTCCTTACTCATTGCCACCTTTCTCAGCTGACCCTCCTGATCAGATCAATCCAAGGTCTTGCTTCAGATCATTGTGGAATTAGTTGGAAGGTAATGAGGAGTAGTGTGAATAGGCCTGGCAGGTACTCTGATGCATCAGTAATTCGAACTGGTACATTCCCAGCATAACTAATATGCACATGAGCCGTGGCAGACTTGTGGTCCTGTGACTGCGCTGGAATGTGCAATTTTAAAAGCAAAGAATAATTAGAGATTAGGAAGAATTTCTCTGGCAGTTTTCTTAATTGGACTCTGAGGCCTGGTCCATTTTCTGAATCCCTTCTCATGGAATTCTTGTGGCGATATTAAGAATATCTTAAACTTTTTTTTATCTGGCATCCTGTTAATCAAAATGGAACATTTTGAATACCTGTGTGTGCTGTTTTAGCGAGTGACTGCACACTCTTCACACTTCATCCGGACGCCGCCCACTGGGGTCCCTGTTATCAGCTCGGCACACTGGCGCTTCTTTCTTTCTTTTTTTGAAAGGTTTTATTTATTTATTTATTTGACAGAGAGGGAGATCACAAGTAGTCAGAGAGGCAGGCAGAGAGAGAGGAGGAAGCAGGCTCCCCGCTGAGCAGAGAGCCCGATGCGGGCCTCGATCCCAGGACCCTGAGATCATGACCTGAGCCGAAGGCAGAGGCTTTAACCCACTGAGCCACCCAGGCGCCCAGCACACTGGTGTTTCTTTCTCACAGATAAGCATCTAGCCCAGTCCCACCACCCTTAACTGAGATCCTTGGCTGTTTCCAGCCTCTTCCTCCCTTTGGGGAAAGCTTGACCTTTAGCAAGGACCAAAGGGATCAGCCGTGTTCAGTAAACCTGTTCAGCTGTCTATAGAATAAAATCTCCACTGCCCACCAGGAACTCAGAGGTGTCTCAGAGCTGACCCCGGGCCATCTTTCCCACCTTAATTACCAGCTACAGGCTTTGGCTTCAGTTTGCATACCAGCCACATAGTCACCATATTGATTGCCCCAAACAGCCTTCCTGTTGCTGTTCCATTCATTAACAATGCTCCCTCAGCGAGTGGTAACCCCTTGCGTCATCTCAGCCCGCCTAAATCTTCCTGTTGCCCTGATTCACCCTTTAGTGAAGTCTTCTCTGATACCCCACACCCTTCAGAATCAGTTTGTCCCAACACCCACCTCCGTGTTCCCATAGCGCATTGTTTCCACCACTGTATAACAATGATCTTGTTCTCTCCTTTTGGCCTTGTAGTTTAGATATTTACAAAAGGCCCTCTCCATCATAACTTCCAGAAAGCAGGAGTTCTGTCTCATTTAACTCCGTGTTATCATCATTCCGTGCCCCAGAATTTCTTAGATGATAAAGTAGATGAAAGTTGCAGTGTTCGCCAACAAATCTAATGATGACTCTTGGACACCGCAGGGCCCTGTGTCATTTGTGGCCATCGTTTTACTGAAATAGATGTATTTCTCGGTGTTCTAGATCATCCATAATTTGAACAGATATTTGTTCAGCACCTACCATGTTCTAGGTGGTGGTACAGACATGCCTGTGGAAAAGGTAGAAGGTCTCACTTCTCATAAAGCAATGGTTAAAAAAAAAAAAGACAATTTTAGGTAGTGAAATAGACCATGAAGAAACAAAGCAGCGATTAGGGTAAGGGGAGCTCTTTTAGGGGGATCAGAGAAACATCCTGATTGAGCAAGTGACATTCAGGCAGACCTAAATATTGAAGGGCAGAAGCCTCGGGTGAAGTATCAGTGACTCTCATGCACTGTGTTGAGAAACAGCCTTAGTAGCCACCACACCAACTGATTGGTACATGGTGGACCGGTTAGCTTTCCTGGCCATCTGATGTCCTTAGTATGCTCATCCAGAAGAACTTGTCAGGCATTTTGCAACCCTGCACTCTTGAGAGATGTAATCATGGTATGTGGAAATGTAATAGAACAATCCATTGCCAGACTCTAGAGCTTGAAGAAAAGGTGATTGAAGAAATGGTGTCATGGAGAGCCCGTCATGTCGGGCATTTTGTGGGGGCTTCATAAGCCTCTGAGCTTATCAGCGCCCCTTTTTTTTTACCATGGCAGTAGCCTCAGAGGGGTCTGTAACAGTGTTGCATACTTCTTTCTTATAGGTCCAGCGATCTTTTGACTGCCACACATGGACTTCCAAAAATCTCCAAAGGAAACTGTCCTCATTACTGGAGGAGGTGGCTATTTTGGTTTCCGGTCAGTGCCTCGATCACACAAATTATTTTCCGGGTAGTTGCTGGAAAAAATAGAGCTTTCAACTCTGACATTAATACAGTATCAGCTTCTTCTTGTTGGAATAGTGTTAAACCAAAAAAGAACCAGGTTGCCCACTGTGTGGATGCTGAAATTCAGAACTACAGATGTAGTCTACTTTAAGAAAAATTCTTTGTAAAGGTATCAAGTTGGGAGATAACTGATGTCACCGAAGACATTTAACAATAATAGTTATTCTTTTGGAGCTCTTTTATCATTCATAAATATGCCAAAGGATGGGTGGTGGTTTCTAAAACAGAGGGAGAAGAATGGAACATGTAGATGCCACCATATTGGAAGATAAAGCCTCTTCATGTAATTTGAGTAGATGTGTGGCTCCCGAGTTTTGAATCTTTGCATAAGTAAGAGTTGCACCAGTGAACGTGTAAAGTGAGGGACTAAGGATAAGCCTAGAAGACTTGGATCAGCTGTACAGCAATTGGTGTATTAGTTTATGCACTTTTCCTTAGGCCTGGTTTCCTAGCGATTTGATCTGATTTGCTTCTCATTTCAGCCTAGGCTGTGCCCTGAACCGGAAAGGATTCCATGTGATTCTGTTTGACATCAGCAGCCCTGCTCATTCCATCCCAGAAGGAATCAAGTTTATCCACGGAGACATTCGCCACCTCTCTGCCGTGGAGAAAGCCTTCGAGGATGTGGATGTCTCCTGTGTGTTCCATATTGCCTCTTACGGCATGTCCGGGCGGGAGCAGCTGAATCGGAGTCTGATTGAAGAAGTCAATGTGGGGGGCACAGACAACATCCTCCAGGTCTGCAGGAGGAGAGGAGTGCCAAGATTCATTTACACCAGCACTTTCAATGTCATCTTTGGAGGTCAAGTTATCAGAAATGGAGATGAGTCTCTGCCTTACCTGCCTCTTCACCTCCATCCGGATCACTACTCTCGGACCAAATCTATTGCAGAGAAGATGGTGCTGGAAGCCAATGGTACCCGCCTGGTAAGAAGTGGCGGTGTCTTAAGAACCTGTGCTCTGCGGCCGGCTGGCATCTATGGGCCTGGAGAGCAGAGGCACCTTCCCAGGATAGTGAGCTACATCGAGAGGGGTCTATTCAAGTTTGTGTATGGGGATCGCAGGAGCCTGGTTGAATTTGTCCATGTGGATAACTTGGTACAGGCTCACATCCTGGCCTCAGAGGCTCTGAAAGCTGACAAGAGCCACATTGCCTCTGGGCAGCCCTACTTCATTTCAGATGGCAGGCCCGTGAACAACTTTGAGTTCTTCCGGCCTTTGGTTGAGGGCCTAGGCTACACGTTCCCATCTGTCCGCCTGCCTTTGACCCTCATCTACTGCTTTGCTTTCCTAACAGAAATGGTTCACTTCATTTTAGGTCGACTCTACAATTTCCAGCCCTTCCTCACCCGCACAGAAGTTTACAAAACCGGCGTCACACATTACTTTAGCCTAGAGAAGGCGAAGAAGGAGCTCGGTTATGAGGCTCAGCCATTTGACCTCCAGGAAGTAGTGGAGTGGTTTAAAGCCCATGGTCATGGCAGGAGTCCTGGGTGTCGTGACTCTGAACATCTTCTTTGGGTTGGGCTGATGGTCTTACTCTTGGCTCTAGCAGTCCTCACAGGGCTGCCTACCTCCGTCGTCCTGTCACCGCGAGGCAACTAGAAAGAAGGAGCTGATCACACTTGCTGAGGTGGTTTTCAAGAAATATGGGTTTAAAATATCTACCTAGATCTAAATATATCTGTTTCCCTACAGATACCTAGATAGATAGAAATAGATAGCTGGGAGCAAATTTTGGCTCTTCCGATCGCTACTTAAGAATAGATTCTTGGATCAAGTCTTCATTTCTTACCTTCTTACACTAATCCTAATGGGAGAAAAACAGAAGCAAAGACAAGTTTTCAATGTAGTTTCTTGGGTCCCCCTCCTTTAGACGGGTACACTAGAACTCGTACTGGAGCCACGGAAGCAGACTGAGGAAATTTGGAAACTTCTTGAATTTCTCTGAGCCAATAAAGTGCTTATTTCTGTTCCCTACACTCTGCATCCATCTGAAAATAGACTAAGATGGGCCCTGATGTGGGAATGGCAAAACACTAACAGGCTTGCAGATGTGTGAAAAACACCAGATTGGGTCAGATCCCTACAGACCAACCCTCTGAGGAGATGGCGGCTGTTGAGAGGCGTTGACTCTTCGTTCCCTCTGGGGTTTAGGAATTAGTTTTTGCCTTTTATGATACAAAGGCATTACACCTGTGTGACCACACGGTAATGTTTGATTCTTTTTTTAATATTTTATTTATTTGACGCAGAGAGAGCGATCACAAGTAGGCAGAGAGGCAGGCAGAGAGAGAGGAAGAAGCAGGCTCCCTGCTGAGCAGAGAGCCCGATGCAGGCCTCGATCCCAGGACCCTGAGATCATGACCCAAGCCGAAAGCAGAGGCTTAACCCACTGAGCCACCCAGGTGCCTGGTAATGTTTGATTTTTAAACAAACAGAAGTTTTTCTTAACCTCATAGGATTCTTTTGAGGATTAAATTAGACAAGACATATAAAGTGTCACTCAACACACACAAGCCATTGTTTTTATTAATATTGTTGCTATATATTCTTTATGAGGGTTTTCTTCCTCAGGGGAATTCTATTCAGAGGCTTCTGGTGCCACTAACCCTTCTGGAATGTCTTTGTGGTAAGCCCTGAGAGCATGTTTGAATGTGCTCAGTGTTTATAAAGTTTTGGTCTCTGAGCATACACTGAAGTTTTGGAAACAGCTACAAATGGGATTAAGGAAGATCATCAAACAAATGATGCTGTTTGTCATTTAAAAAAATGAAACAGGCACCTGGGTGTCCCAGTTGGTTGAGCAACTGCCTTCAGCTCAGGTCATGATCCCAGAGACCTAGGATTGAGTCCCACATCGGGCTCCCTGCTCGACAGGAGGCCTACTTCTCCCTCTCACTCCCCCTGCTTGTGTTTCCTCTCTCACTGTCTTTCTCGTTGTCAAATAAATAAATAAATAAAATCTTAAAAAAAAAAAAAAAAGAAACATAACTCTGAACTAATAGACTGGTTTATTTTCCGGAAAGAAGTTGGGTTTTCGGAAGGCACCTTCCAGTGAAGAATGTTTTGAGCAGTGGTGTTGCCATCTAGCCATCCTTGAGGACGGTTGTGGAAGACATTCAAGGTGCCCTCCTGCACAGGAACCAAAGCGAAAAGAAGACACAGAATCGTTACCCGTTCCATGATTCCAGCTTCAGAAAAAACCATATGAAAGCGTAAGGCGGATAGGTTGCTGCAGAAGGTTACGTTAGAGTAGTGTTGAGATTATTCGTAGAAAGAGGAAGCGTGAGGAATACTTACTAGTAAACGCTGCCTGGGTGTTTGGGAAAAGTGTGCCACCGTGAACGAAGATACTGTGTGGCCCTACTCCAGTCACTGAAGCTTCTTAGTTTCCTCACTTGGGAAATAGGAATGACTTGTATTTGCCTTTTGTACAAGCCCACCACCCACCTCACAGGGTTTGTTGTGAGCACAAAATAAGATGTCAGAGTACTTTTAAGATATAAATTACAGTGTCATTATGAGGTAGTGGCAGTGTTCGTTTTTGGTAAAATGTTTTGGAGGCTTCTCTAAAGTTTGTTTTGCAGGGGAGGGGCAGAGGGCGAGGTAGAGAATCTCAGGCGGGCTCCACACTCAGCACGGAGCCTGACATGGGGCTGGATCTCATCACTGAGATCATGACCTGAGCCGAAATCAAGAGGTGGATGCTTAACCGGCTGAGCCACCGGACACCCCTATGTGAAGATTGTGCTTTAGTCTTGTGTTAACTTGTGTGAGCACCTACGCATACCCAGTAGTCCACGTGGTACAGGGGGTAAATTCAATGAAGCGCTTGTCCACTGTCATTGAGAGGCATCGCAGACTTTCCAAACTTATTTTTAATGAAGTCCTTTAAAAGAGTGATAGATATTTCTTAGTTGTAGTACACTAAGTATACTGAGTATAGTGGGGTTTTGACTGGTTTTGTTGTTTTCCACAATCGAGATCCACATGAAATTCAGGATGGATATAGGGGGTCTCCTGTCATCCAGGCCTGAGGCATTAGCTCTGTCACAACATTTGACACCATTGTCCATGCTGTCCTTGAAACATAGCTCATTCAGTGTCCGTGAACTCAACTCTTCGTCTTCCTCGTATTAATTATCTATTGTATTACCTCGAAACCTACTACAAATCACCCGAAGACATATCATCTTAACAAATCACCCTAGTGCATATGATCCTAAAACAACAAACATTATGTCCCAGTTTTGATGGGTCAGGCATTTGGGTGCAGCTGAACTGGGTTGGCCTGGCATGGGGTCCTTCCTGAGGGTCATCTTGTGATACCTGGCACTGCAGTCATCTGGAGGCCCGACTGAAGCCAGAGAATCCTCCTCCAGGTTGGCTCATCCACACAGCTGTTGGCAGGAGGCTCAGTTCTTCACCATGTAGGCATCTCCACTGGACTGCTTGAATGTCTTCATGACACGGGAGCTGGTTTCCTCCAAGCAAGTGATGCAAGAGCACATGGTGGAAGGTAAAATGTCTTTCATAATTTATCCTCAAAGGTCATACACTGTTGCTCCACAATATACTGCTTACACAGGTCAGTTCTATTCACTGTGGAAAGGACGTACCCAAAGATGTGAATACCAGAAGATGAGGAATGCTGGGGGCCATCTCGGAGGCTGGGCTCTTGGTTCCAACCTCTGAGTCATCTTTCCTTTTCAATGAAAGGTAGCCCATCTTCCCACGTACATCGTTTTCTCAGCCCGCTATCACCCAGTAGAATATGGGAGGTCCAAAGACCTCTTTACATGTTGTAGTGTGTCTCTTCAGTCCAAGCTAGCAATGTTACTGCCAATATAATTATTTTGAACACTGTGTGTCTCCTGGGAGTTTATTCCAGTTCACTCCATTAGGCAAAAGCCACACCCACAAATTCCTTTGAGATAAGCCCTTTTCTACCTTGGGCTTCCACTCAGGCTGCTGAGAGACAATAGCCTTATGACTCTTAAAAGCTTTATTTGTACGTTTTTAGGCACCACCTTATATCTCTCTGAAGTCCTAAAAGGTTTCATAGCCACAGCCTCAGTCATGCACTGTCATTTCCACAATACCATATTGGCGACACGGGTTAGCCCTGTTCCATGTGGGAGGAGACTACCCAGGACATAAAGACCAGGGGGTAGGGAATCCCTGGTGGCCATGTTGGAGCTCCCTACCCCTCTCCTACATTTTATCAGTTTCCTTGTCCTCTCCTCCACTCTAGTCGTAAGTAGTAGATTTCTTCAGTGCTCAGTACTAGACCCTCTTCTAATACCATAATTTCTCTGAGCCCTGATCTTGTCCAAACCCTTAGGTTTCATTTCCATCTCTATCTCAAATACACACTACTAAATAGAGTTCCAGCCCAGACCAATCCGAGCTCCAGACCCATCTATCCAAGTCCCTTGGCATCACCACCTGTGTAGATCACAAGCCCCTCTCTGTTAACATATCACGCAAGTCCTCCAAGTTCTTACATGGTTTCTTTAATAAATGTCACCAGTACCCATGAATTTATTATGCCAAAAATCTGAGTAATCTTCAATCTCTGCCTCCCCTTGGCACACCTAATGACCCTCCCTTGAAGCCCACTGGCTTTAACTTCTCATGCCTCAATGTTGTCCAATGAACAGGTCTTACCTGTCTCCCCTAGACTCCAGTAATATCCTCTTTTCTCTTCCACCGACACCCCTTCCTACCTTTCTTCAATCCGTTCTCCACAGGCCAAGCAAAGTGATCCTGTATGTAAATATGTGTCCCTTCCCTGCTCAAAACCCTCCTCAGGTATAGGCTGAAAATCCTTAGTGTGAGCCCGAGGCAGGCCTTGCCCGATCAGGCCCCCGATGACTGCTTCAAGATCACCTCTCCGCTACTCCCTTGTCTGGCCCAGCTGCACCAGTTTCTTGCACGTTCCGGCTTCCCAGCTTCTCACACTCCACCCCACTTGACGCCTAATGTGTATTCATGGCTCAGCTTCAGCTCTCTTCTTCCGGAGGCCTTCCATGACCCCTGCAGTGTAGGTGTGGTCCTCTTGCTACCACCTCCTTCTCTTTTACAACCTTTATCCCACCTGGAAGAGATGGCGCAACTTGTCTAATGCCTGTAAGTTCTTGTACCCAAAGGCCTCACACAAAACAGGAATTCATTAAGTAATTGTTAAGGAACCTTATTTTTCCTTCTAAGGGTGGACACTCTTTTCTGGTGCATACATTACTGTTTACAATCTGTTGACTGGGGGAAATGGCCCACTTACTACACTAGCATCGTGTGTTAATGAAATCAAGATTAGATGGGGTCTAGTAAATAAGCAAGATCATGATCCCTGTGACGCGGAGCTGCGGTTTCCTATAAGAGGGATGTGGGCCGAGCGGAAAGTTGTCTGAGTTCTCTCCAGGCCGCAGCTGAGAAAGGGAACGTTTTAAAGAAGCCTTCCTAGCTCAGGTCAGAAGATACCCTAGTTAAGGAATTCCATTAGTTCTATGGTCCCCAGCTGCCCTCCCCTTCCCTCAAACCTGCATAAAACTACCAAACGTGTTTACGATTGTGCACAGGGGGGCGCATCTAGACACCTGGCATGAACCAGCCAGTAAGAGTTGGGCAGTCATTGGTGAGTGTGTTGGAGAATCAGACCATGTGACCAAGAGCCTGGGAGTGGAAACCAAAGGTAATGCAAAACTGCCTACATCTGCAAAAAAGGGCGAGGACTCTTTTCAGCCTGTGGAAACGCTTGATTTCCTTAGTGCTGTTCAAAACATGGGTGTCAGAGGGCGCCATCTTGCAAACAGCAGGTTCCTGGGGGCCAAATAACTAATTCTGGCACCAAATAACCTAAGCTATAGTATTTCCCAAGGCTACAGAGTAGGCCTTGGGGGGAAGAAAGGTTTTATTAATTTTCTTTTTAGATTTTATTTATTTGACAGAGAGGGGGAGAGAGAGCGCGAGCAGAGGGAGGGGTGGTAGGAGAGGGAGAAGCAAGCACCTCACTGAGCAGGAAACCCCATGCTCTGCTCCACCCCAGGACCCTGGGATTACCACCTAAGCCACCCAGGCGCCCCATGGTTGTATTTTTCTAAATCACGGTAACATGTTGATTATAAAGAAAGCCAGTATTCTTTTGCCCTAGACTGTTTTACTGACAGTTGGGGGCACTTCCTATCTCGTATTCCTTTCCAAGTTCCCTCGCCTTGCAGACAAGGTATAAAAACTAGCTGGCAGTGTACTACTGCCCGTTCCCACCCAGTTGGGCACCCTGAGGTTAATGGTTCCTATTTTAGCTGGTCTTGGCACCCAACACAGGCAGTTTGTGTCTTATTAAAACTGTCCCTGTTTGCTAGGATCCCTTGCTTTGGAGAATGGCCCCACACCCCACCCCTTTCTGTGTGAGAAGTCCATTCCCAGCCCATTTCCTGGCGCCGACCACCTCGTGCAAGACCTGGCCAATCAGAAGGCGGCCTTCCTTAGGAGCACAGTCATTGGTCAAGGAGGGCCAATCAGCATCTTCTCTCCCACTTACCTGCTGGAGCTGTTGGGAGAAATCGTGCTGGCCGCGGTGGCTTCATCCTGAGGTTGGGTTCGGGTTGCCGGGGACTCTTCTACCCCGAAAGGGAGACTAAGCTCTGAAGACGTTGTTCGCGCTCCTGGCGGCGGCTGGGAGTTAAGGACCCCAAAGCCCAGGAAGGGCGGAAGATACGGTCCTTGGAGACCTCGCCGCGTCTCTGCTACCCAGCTGTACCCAAGGCCAGCTTCATTCTGGATCAGTCCTGTGAGTCTCACTGATTTTCTTCTCTGCTTCAAGTTTTTGCGTGTTTGCTTGTTAGTCTGTTTTGAGTTGTTTTTTTCGCCATGAATTGCAAAAGGTTTGGCTTAATAGTCTGCAGAGGCTACTCCTGGGCACACTTGAACGCACGTCGTGGTGCCCGAGGGCACTCATTCTCGACGCACCTGTGTGCCCTCTCCCTGGGGGATGGGGAGCTCGAAGGCAGCGCCCTTGTAGCCCTCCAGGAACCAAACATTCGCTAGCGTTCTTCTTCCACAGTCGGACTAATGTCCTTTTATAGAATCTCGCGTGTCTGGGGCCGCCTTTCAGCAACCTAGTTCAAACTCTCTTGTTCTTAAGAAAATTTTTGGCAAAGTGATTTGTTCCCCTAGAATTTTGGTGTCCTATGAGGTCAGGATCCATGTCTATTTTGTCCGTTTCTTTATGCAGAGAACATCATTGTAGCCCTTTCACCTGCCCAATAAATGCTTGCTGATTGGCTGAATGCATTTATCTGTCAGGTGACCTCATCTGAGATGACCGCTCTGCTGTTCCCCCTACTCGTGGCTCCCAGCTCTCCCTGAAAATAACACTGGAGGCCCAAGTTAAAAATACAGGTTATTTTTCAGTATTCAGTACAGGTTAACTGCAGCCAGGTGTATATCAGAGCTCTAGATTTATTTCAGGTGCTCTCATCACAAAAACAACTAGGGGAGGAGATAATTAGCTTGACTCTAGTAATCATCTTGCTTTGTGTATGTATTTTAAATCCTTAGGTTTTACACCTTAAATATATACCATTTTTATTTTAAAAAAGAAAATACAGAGGAGTGGTGTGATGCAGAATAGCAGAGAGAAGTTTTAGGGGTTAGTTGTTTCGCCAAAGTATTCAGTAAACCAGGTTAAAAAAATGATCAGAAACCAACAATATCAGAACGCTGTGTTATGTGTACTTTACTACAATACAAAATCTGTGCAGACTCCAGACTCTTCCCCTGGCAGTTCCGGGTTCAGAAGGTCTGTGTGGGTTGGGAATGTGCACTCCAGGTGTCTGTTGTCTTCCAACAAGGAGGTAAGGAATGCTAGATACCAGTCCCGTGTCCCCTTTGCAAGATGCTAAGGCAGAGGCTCCTGAATTCCCCTTGCTCTTCCCTCCTAGTGTGCTGTGACATCACGTGCTCAGCACCCCTTTACTGGAGGAATAAAGAGGGAGATGGGACTCTAAAAGGACTTTCAACTCAGGTGACCTTCTGCCTTCCCCTT
Organism: Spilogale gracilis; assembly: GCA_004023965.1. NCBI lineage: Eukaryota > Metazoa > Chordata > Mammalia > Carnivora > Mephitidae > Spilogale > Spilogale gracilis. The sequence goes on along the minus strand of PITA01005632.1, from coordinate 2,572 downwards.
TGTGCAGGTGCAGTCCTTGGTTGCCTAACAAGCCTGGCCACATCTCTGCGCAGACTCCAGCCCACCTGGAATCTGCTGCTTTTGGCCACAGAGCTCGTTCTGCAATCCATGTGGTTGGGCCTGGTTACCTGATCTTTTAGCAGAGAATCCCCTTTTGCTATTGAAAATGTAACCAGGAATGGGTTCACCCAGTCTGTGGCATTTCTAAGCTGCTAAACCTAATTCATCAGATGTTACCCTTCTGTATTTTGGAACTTACGTGCACCCAGAAAGATCACTTTGTTGCTGGAATCAAGTAATTATGGCTGGCGCAAAACCTAGCTCACTACAAAGAAATTACACATACTAAAGTAACTTGGGCAAATGTCTTTGAGACAACAAGGGGTTTAGGGGCAGTGATTGATAGTGCTTGTTTTTAACAGAGCTGGTTGAAGCATGCAAGTAATGAAAAAAAAATTCTTGGGGCGCCTGGGTGGCTCAGTTGGTTAAGCGACTGCCTTTGGCTCAGGTCATGGTCCAGGAGACCGGGGATCGAGTCCCACATCGGGCTTCCTGCTCGGCGGGAAGCCTGCTTCTCCCTCTCTCACTCCCCCTGCTTGTGTTCCCTCTCTGGCTGTGTTTCTCTCTGTCAAATAAATAAAATATTTTAAAAAAAATTCTTCATTGCTGATATGTAGGCTTTTAATCCTGGCAAATATTCTAGATGTCTTTTCCTCCAGTCTTCCAGGGAGCCTTATTACAGATCTAAGAGTGACGTAATTCCTTGCCAAAACCTATTTTTAAATTCTGTTATGTGAATGAGTCCCATGCCCTGAACCACCCCCTACGTGCTAGTGTCCTTAATAGCTAGCAGAGGTTTGAAGTGCTGCCCAGCTTTGAGGAGGAATTACTCGCCGTATCACTGGGGCAATTACAATGCCCTCATGGAGTTGTGGTCAGGTAACTTCCGGAAGGATTTTGCTCCTAGGTATGTTCAGCCCTGGGATAATGATGAATATTACTGACACCTTAACTAAGTAACTAAGTTACTCAAAGACAGTCATTCCTGGGCTGTGTGGGCGGCTCAGTCAGTTAGGCACCTGCCTTTGGCTCAGGCCATGATTCCAGGGTTTGGGGATCCAGTCCCCCTTTGGGCTCCCTTCCAACAGGGAGCCTGCTTCTCTCTCTCCCTTTGCGGCTCCCCCTGCTTGTGTTCTCTCAGTCAAATAAGTAATGAAATCTTTTAAAAAATCATTCTCCATAGTTAATTGCTACTAGTCAACCATTTACCATGTGTTGGAGTGTGAGTGCACGCGTGAGTGAGCAAGCACGAGTGGGGCGCGAGCAGAGAGAGAGAAGCAGACTCCCTGCTCTGAGCAACAGAGCTCTGAGCAGGGAATCTAATGTGGACTGGATCCCAGGACCCTGAGATCATGACCTGAGCCGAAGGCAGATGCTTAACTGACTGAGCCACCCAGGCGCCCCTCTCAATGACTTTTAAAAGTAGGGACATTTATTATCTCCAGTTAACATGTGAGGAAATGGAGGTTTAGAGAAATGGAGCATCTTACCCAAGGTCATTCATCTAGGAAGTGGCGAAGCTTGGATTTGAGCCAGATGCACTTGGATCCAGACTCCAAACTCTTGACTGACCATGCCTGCAGTGGTTTTTACTGTTTAAGCATGCCGCGAATTCCAGGCCAGAGGTCACCCAACCACTCCTTGCCATTAAAATCCTATTACTATTTTATTTGTTGCAAGGAAGACTTGCCTGTACATCATGGCTTGTGCTGCATAAACTCCTAGTTCTAGCAACAAGCAAAGTATTTTACCATATAAACATGCATGTATTGGGCTTGCTGTGTGTATGTGTGTATAGGTCGGTTAAGCAGTATAGCACTTTAGAGCCTTAATAACCCATAGAATATCCTGTAAGAATGATTGATTTGTTTTTGCACCTCCTCATATACTGGCATTGGTCAGACTGCTCATGTGCTCGTCTCCTGTCCCCGAGTAGCATCCTAAATCCCATCGTGGGAGCAGAGCCCAAGCATTACCCTCTGCGGATTGACTTTGGCCTTCCCTGCAGTCTCTTACACCATTCTGGGTGTGGAGCACGAGCCTAACAAAACCCGCCAAAATAATGAATATGCAAAGTCCAACTTGCTGGGCTGTCCTTAAATGGTTCAGTGCTCCCATAGAAGGGTGAACTTTTGGCCCAAGTGGAAAAGAATTCTTTGGTGATGGGTGTTCATGGCTCCTGGATGCTAAAGGAACACGTGCCTTTGCCTGCACTGCCTTACGTGGGCTCCGTCTTGTATTTGCAATTCGATTGGAACCGATCTGCCACTGGTCTATGTAGTGGAGATAAAGCATTCCCTACTCCTCTCACAGGGGAGCTTGTGTCAGGGAGGTGGTGTGGAGGCCCCTCTGTAGCCTGCAAAGCACTATGCACCTAGATTCTTAACACAAATAGCTGTTCTGCTGGGGGAGGTGGTGGTTAGGGGAATAGAGGGGAACTCTAGTTGAGTTCGAGGCGTTCGAGTGGAAGGCTCACGAAGCAATTACCCATGCAGGACTGGAGTTGAGTGAA
>PITA01005631.1:0-108992 GCA_004023965.1 Spilogale gracilis | reverse complement strand
TATCTGACCACCAAGGAGTAGGATAAGACAGTGGGTGTGGTTGGGGGGGGGGGGACACACAGTAGATCGGCCTTGGGAGAGACAAATGAGAGGCAGCCCCTGCAGCCACAATCCATTCCCCTCACAAACTGGCTAGCTCCCTCCTATCTTCCTTTTCCCAGCCCTAATTCTCTCCACTGGGACTGGGAGAAGCAAGACTGGGCCTGAGCCCTGACCATCTCCTGCTGACTCCCTCTCCCTCCCTCCCTCCCTCCCTTCCAAGGACTCTGCTTCATGATGGGAAATCTGCTGTGACGTCAGGTTTCTATTCTCATCTCAGCCACAGCAGGGTCTCAGGTGCTCCCACTAAGGATGGAGCTCTGCCAATTAACCCTTCATCGCTCAGATCCCAGCAGTGCCACAGGAAGCTGGAACACCAACTGATTTTGTAACTTCATCCGCTGCCCACGCCCCGGCCTCCCTCCCTCCTGTCCTCCTACCTTGAAGGCGAACAGTGGCTGGACGGGAAGAGGCCAGGCCTTTAAGGTTGTGAGCTTCGCAGGAGAACACGGTGCTCTGGGTCACCCCTGACGCCAGAAAACCTCAGTCAGCGCCCCCCAAGCAGCAACTCCCATTCAGCCTGGAACCCGGGAAGGGGGTTTATGCAGGCTCTGGATCTGAATATCCTATTAGTCCCTTGAGCCAGAGGAAGGAGCTAGCCACAGGGTATGTTGGAATGACCAGGGACTTTGGAGTCTATCGAGTCTGGCTATAAATCCCAGTCCTGGGGCTCTGTCTTCTCATCTCCAGAATTGGGCACACTGTGTGAACCAAATGAACTCACATCAAGCCTGTGGCACAGTAAACGCTTGAGAAAGGTTATACAACTTCCCCTGCCTCAATCCCACCGCCAGCAGACTGCATAAAGCTGCCTCCCTTCTCTGTTCACTCCCCTACTGAACATTCCAGATCCCTTCTCTGTTTGCTCTATGCAGCCATCACTGTTAACTGCATTCTTTGCCCTGTGATAGTTCTCAGCTCCTTATGCATATGTCTTGTCTCCCCAATTACACTAATTCCTTGGGGGCTGGACTGACAGCTTCTATTTCTTTTGTATTCTCTCGATCCCCTGTGGTGCCTAGCACAGTGTGGTGTGTGGAGTAGGAGTTCAGTGAGTGCTTATTATCAGGCCGGCTGCTGAAGGGTCCCAACCACGCACATCTGGAGAAAACTGAATTGAACCTTCCCTCTAATCGGCTCCAAACCAGCACCTCCTGAATAGGCCCCACAGCCCACCTCTTCTAGAGATTCATATTGCTGGGGGACTTTGCATGTCTGAATCCCTCCCTCCCACCATCCAGTATGTGACAGCCAGCTCAGACTCCCAACTTCTCGGGTTAGTTCAAGCCACGACCAGGGACATTAGCTTTATTTCACAGAGAACTGAACCTCACAAGCCTCATAATATGCCTGAGGGTCTTGGCATCCAGGTGGGTGTTCAGGCGTTGCTGCCTTGGGTCTAGCTGCATGGAGGTATGGATAAATATAATTGTTTGAGAATGTCTAGAAATTTCTGGAAAGGGCCATTAGGAGAGGAGGCTCCTGTTTCTTTGTGCTGCACCCCCCTCCCTTTCCTTCTCCCTGCCATTCCCCACTCTGCAGCCTTAGACTCTCGTCTTCTAGGCAAGTCTGCCAGACACTCCTCCTAGCTTTGCGTGGGCTGGTTCCTGGCTCCTTCCCTTGGGAGGGGTGGGGGAAACGCATGCCCCCGGTTTCACACGACTCCTCTCCCAGGGCCAGCTGTGCACAGCCTAGACTACTGTGTAGGACCAAAAGAGGCTCCAGCAGCCCCAAGCACACCCAGTAGGCCCACCACTGGTCAGCTCACCTGGCCAGCCTTGCTCACATGACTAATGAGCTTAGTAATGGTGCAGCTCACTTACCCAGGCACCGGGCGTGCTCCAGACCCTCATGACAGCAGACTTGGTGATTTGCAGATTTGCACGATGCCAGCCTCACCACCCCTACTCAAAGCCCCCTCCTGTGGCTGCTCACCTGTTACATTTAAAACAGAAGGAGAGGGAGCGGGTCCCCCAACCTTTGTGCCTCCTCTCCACCACACAATGGTAACAGGTTCGGGGGGACCCACGGCCTCACAAGACAGTTGGAAAGGGGCATTGGGTGGCACTGCCAGATCTTTTGGCTCCACAGTGAAAAATGGCACACCTAGGGAGAAAGGGGGGTGGGGAATGAGCCTTGCCACTTCTCTGTTTCCACCTACCCAAACCACAAGTTTGCTACCATTTGCAGCCCTCTATACAGAAGGTCCTACAGGCCCCTTAGGATTAGCTCAACCGTGGAACAGGCATCTAGCTTGAGAGGGGAGCTTCTCTTCTTCGGGAATCTTGGTAATATCCTTTATGCTGTCCCCTTGGGCATGGTAGACTCTCTCTTCCCAGACCGCTCCGACAGCCTTCTCAGAGCAGGGGAGGAGACAGAGGGTGGGAAGCTGGGGGAGGGTCAGAAAGGGAGGAGGAGTGGGCGGAAGCTTTAGCAGAGTTCTGCTGGCAGGCCCCAGATCCAGTTCAGGGCCCTTTGTTACTTTCTTAGTCACTTTGTTTTCCTGGGCTGAACAGCTCCCAGCGCCTGCAGCTGCAGACCCTTCCTCCCCTCCCCCATCTCTCCCCCTCCTGGCCTGGCCATTTGGCAGAACAGGGTCCAGCCCCAGATGGGTGCTCAGGCTTGCAGCTCAGACAACTGAAACTGATTGCACCCCATGGATTGGAGGTCCTTATTGCCCTCTTCACTGTGAAATACCCAGACTCCAATGAGTAGGGTCTTCCGGTGTCTGGGATAGGCCTGGAGCCTGGTGCAATCAGGCCCCAGGGCAAAATGGGGCAAATCAACTTCCACTGAGTTTTTTCTGCACAGGTGTGGGCACCAGCAGACAGTACCTGCATCAGGCCAACGTGCCCACCCGGGTCTCTGCTTCCTCACCTTCCACCGTGAGCCACACTGGCTGTGAGGTCTCCGTTTCGCCCCCATCCTCCACCTGGCACCAGTACCGGCCTGCATCAGAGCGTTCCACTGACTTCAGGCTGCAGAAACAGGACACCAGACTCACCTCCCAGGGTCAAGCTGCTAATGCTGGGCAGACTCAGTGGGTTCAGCCTGCCCCACTTAGGGAAGTTTCCACAGGTTGCCAAATAAAAAAACCCCAGACCTTTAGGCATCAGCAATGCCCCCAGCTTTCCCAAGCCTAAGGGAAAAGCACAATCTGCCCCCATGCTGGCATGCCACAGCCTCCCCCACGGTCCTGCACCTGAGGAAGCCAATCCAGTGCTGCTCACTGACTGGGATGTACACCTGATCCACACTCTGCACCACAGCCCCGTCCTTCACCCACTGTATCTCTGGCTCCTCCAATCCCTCCACACTGCAGTTGAGCTTCACCGGCTGCCCCTGAGACACTGTCAGCTTCACCGGTGCACCCAGGAGCTTCAGGCCTGAGGGGTGGGAAGGAGAAGGCATCAGTCTGCTTCACAGAGCCCCTGTCTCTGGAAATATCCCCCATCTGCTTCCAGAACCTACTTTCTGGGTTACAGAGGGCTCATCCTCCACTAATGGTCAAGAAAACAGAGGTTGGACAGTGTGGGAGGGACAGTGGCCTGGGGTAAGGGAAGGAAAATGACACGCTCTCCAGGCACCATGTCTGCCAATGCCAAGCTGCCCCTAGCTCTAAGGAAGGAAACTTTTTTCCCCACACCTCCCAACTGGGCCATGTTAAGTTCAGGCCCAACCACCAAAGGGAAGGCAAGCCAGGCTAAAAAGGTGGGGCCCTCTCAAACACCTGGGGCAGGTACTGCGCTGGGAATGACTGCTGCACCTGTGTAGTTTCCAACAGGGGGCCAGCTCTCTGTCTGCCCAGGGTGCCTGGCCCGACTTCACACTGCTGCTGGCATCCCCTGTATCCCACCCCAGCAAAGGAAAGGAGGCTGGGGAAGAGAAGGAGGGGGTGCTCCCTGAAGTGGAGAACATATGGCTGCAGAACCACGTCAGATCAAACACATGGCAGCCTTCCTGGCAGCCACCAGCTCTATTAATACCTGAACATGTGCAGGGGCGGGTGCTGGAGAGGTAGGAGGTAGGAGGGAGGGGAGGGGCCCTGAAGAGGGAGCCCAGGACCCTTGAGCTACTGTCACACCCACAGGATCCACCTGGTGGAATGCTACCCTCCATGGAGCGGGAACACACCCTCCTGGTCTCCAGGCATGTTTTTAAGCAGAGGGCAGGTGAACTATTCACAGAGCTGAATCTAGTCCTGCTTCTTCCTGCCCTTTGCTGTGAGACTCTAGGCAAATTCCTGGGCTCTCTGATCCTGAGATACACACCTCTCATCTTGTAAATACTTGTGACTCTCTGCCTTCCCTTTCCCAAGAATCTCATATGGCACGGAGTGCAGTCTCAAAACCAGGTGGCAGTTCTGTTGTTGCTGCTTTAGCCTGTGACACAGGGCCGGTCACAGGGCAAGGAGGGATAACCTCACACCCTGTGCACACCCAATAGTCCTAGAGGAGTGTCTCCTGAACTTGGAGAGGCGGGTGCTGCAAGGCGCAGTCACTCCTACAACTGGCAAATGCCTCAGCGGCAGTGTGGGAACACAAAGCTAACCCCCACAAAGACGGGCCACCTTGCTCCAGCCAGTCCTCACCAACATTCCCGGTTACAGGAAGCTCTGGGTGGGTACAGCAACTAAAGTGTGTCCAGATATTTTCTGCGACTGGGCACCCTTACAGCCCCTGTATCTAAATGGTGTAGGTGTGCCTCTTGGGCGTAGAGTCTAGCCCCGTGGTTTCAGAGTGGGACTTTCGTGTGTAGGGCGGACAGAATGAGGTCCCCAGGATCGGGAGGGGAGAGCAAACAACCAGATACGTGGAAGCGGGAACATCCAGTTCCGAACAACCCCCTCCCCCCACGACCACTCATCCCACAGCCCACTCCTTTCCCTTCCACCCCGCCAGAAGAGCCCCGGACGCGAGAAAGTTGGGGGTGGGGCCCCGGCGGGAGAACCCGCGGCGCACGCTGCGCTGCGCCCCCTCCCCCCGCCCCCAAGCCTCGGCCTTCCAGCTTGGGTCCCCCCACCCAAGTCTCCGGCCCGCCCAGGCCAGGGGCTGGCTCCACTGCGGTCCCTAGGCGCCCACCCGGCCGCGCCCCTCCGCAGCCCCCTACGTTCCGCCGCCTCCCGACCAACCCCTACCTGCGGCCGCGGGCTCCGCGAGCAGCAGAGCGGCCAGAGCCGCCAGTAGCGGCGGCGGCAGCGGCGGGAGCCCCGGCCGCCCCATGCTCCGCCTCAGCGCCATCGGCGGCGACGCCGCACCATGCCGGGCCCGGCCCGCGAGCGACAAGGGGGAGGGACGAGAGACGGAGGAGGAGGGACGTGAGAGGAGGGCCGCGGGAGGGGCGGGGGCCGTCCCGGGGGCGGTGCTGGGGCCCGCGCCTCCGAGACCCACGCCCGCTGCGAGTCGCCGCGGCCGCCGTCAGCAGCGCGGGGTCCCGGGGGCCGCCGCTGGGCCACCGCGCTCCTTCCACAGCCGCGGCCGCCGTCGCTGATTCATGTTGTTCCGCGAGCCGCCGCCTCCTCCCCAGCCCGCCCGCTCGCAAGCCTGAGCTCGTACCGCCCCCCCGCGGAGCTTCGGGCCGCTCGCTCCCCGCGCGGACCCCGCCGCCGCCTGCCCGACCGCCCCCCGCCCCCCCGGCCTCCCCAGCTGCGGCGGCACCCGGGACTGACTTCCCCAGGGCCGAAGGGAAGACCCGCCCGGTGCTCGGGTCGCGCACTCAGCCACGCCCCTCCTTTCCCTAAACGCTCTCCAGCATCCTCTCAAACCCAGCACTCCAGATCCTGCTGTCAAACCTCGCTAGAACCTCTCGCACCCCAACTTTTTTCCAGGCTCTGATGCTAGAATCCCGTCCCCCATCTCAAGACATGAAGCATCTTGGTCCCCTAAATTCCGAACCGTCAGGGCCCCCGAAATCGTGACTCAAGACTCCCCTCATACGACCTACCAAGACCCCTTCCTACCTCTTTCTTAGTCTTTCACCCAAATTTCCCATATTCGTGCTCCATTTCCAACCCCTTTATCTCCAGGATCGTGCGCCTTGAGTCTTGAGTTTTCCAAGATCTTTTTGGTAATCCTCAGGTTTTATATCTGACATCCCCACAGCTACACCACACAGACCAAAGCCCCATGGCCCGTATTTTGGGGGGTTGTCATTCTTCCTAGTTGCTTCCTCTGCTACTACCCCCCACCCCCATTCCCTAGGACATGGTGTGAAAGTTGGCTGTGTCTTCACAGTATCCAATAAAACCTTAGCTATTATTAGTAGACCACCTTGCACACAGTAGGCATTCTCTAAATAAACAGACAGATGCCCCTTAAATTAATGAATGATTGCCTCAGAGCTTGGCCTGCCCCACAACCAGTAATCACCAGGGTGGCTGTGCGCAAAGGCTTCCTGTCAGGCAGATGCCTGGCGGGTTCCAAATGCAGCCTACCAAGTGTTTCCCTTCCCCTTGCCCTGGCCTCTCTACCTGTCCCCTGAAGCCTACTCCAGAGGGCCCTCCCCAGATGTCCTGGGTAGGGAGGTGGAACGAGCTACTCAGCCGCTTGTTCCCCACAGCCTCACTGGATCTTTCTAGGGATTCTCCTGAGCAGCAGGGGTCCTCCTCTTTCTTCACTTGGCCCCATCAGTGCTTGCTTATTAATTATCCTAATGATAACAACAACAGCAGTGCGGGCGCTGGCCTCAGACCCAGCTCTGGGCGCCCTCAGGTGGCAACACAGGGAGAGATTCCAGAAGGGCTGTCAGACTTGGATGGCAGGGGCCTGAAGTCTCTGCCAGTTTTCTTGGGTGCTGTGGGTGGGCTTCAGGACCCTTTCTTAAAGGAAAAGACTTGTTCTGTCCCAGAATCCACAGAGTTTGGGCTAAGTTGGATCAGAGCAGGTAGATGGAAGTCTGGGGCTGAAGCCAGGTGCGCCGGGGCAAAGTGGCTGCCGCAGCTCTGCACTTGAGCACTTGTCACCCCTCAAGGCCCTCTCCACACCTCTCCCCTCTCCAGGGGACTTCAAGTTTCCAATGCAAGAAAACCTCCTCCTATGGACTCTGGTTGATATTGAAAAGACTCTCTCCTAGAGGACGTTGAACCCAGTGCCCAAACCCAACCTAACACTTCTTTTGTCCTCTCATGTCCTCCTTCGTTTCCTGAACTCCCAACAGGGAATCCTAGCCTGAGGACGACCTTTAGCTACCAGTCCAAATGGGTTTCTTGGCCATGTCGTGGATGCCACTGCCTTCTGCGTTCACAGCCTAGAAAAATTCTTTTTTTTTTTTTTTAAAGATTTTATTTATTTGACAGCGAGAAACACAGCGAGAGAGGGAACACAAGCAGGGGGAGTGAGAGAGGGAGAAGCAGGCTTCCCGCCGAGCAGGGAGCCCGATGCGGGACTCGATCCCGGGTCTCCGGGATCATGACCTGAGCCGAAGGCAGATGCTTAACCAACTGAGCCACCCAGGCGTCCTGAAAAATTCTTATCTGAGCCACAGGCCTCGTGCACATCGCGGTTGCCCTGGGGTGGCATGCTTTCCTGGTGGGGCCAAGAGCTCTGAGTCTGTCCTTTCTCTATCCTGGCTTTTGCGTCCTCCTCAACTCTTAGTATTTCTATTTGCAGGGGGGAGAGGGAGACTTGGGCTCCTGGTTTTCTGACTTGCTAGCTCACACATAGAGTGCTTGCCTTCCTGAGCCCTAGCAACACATTCTTACCTCTCTCTCTCTCTCTCTTACTCAGCATGGTATAGGAACGTGCTTTAAGGGTATATGAGCAGGTGTGATTCTGTGGAAGAAGTGTGTAGGTGGGTGAGAGGGTGTGCATTGTGATGTATGAGGGAGGGTGTGCATTTCTGCAAACTCTAAATGTGACTGACACTTTGTGGGTGGGTGGGGAGAAAGTGTGTGTGTGTGTGTGTGTGTGTGTGTGTGTGAGTGAGTGACTGAAGGAGGTTGGCTGCCTGTACAAATACATGCCTGCAAAATCTCTCTTCCTTTCCTAAATGCATTGCTTCGAAGAGAACTAATCAAATCAACAGGAAATGTATTTGACATAATGCAGGAACAGCTGTCCCAGGAGTTCCTGTCATCAGAACAGAACCAGAGCTAGCTATGATCTACCCCAAGGGAGGAAGAAGGGACCACAGGGGAGAGGAAGGGCCAGCGGCAGACCCTTATTGCAGATGGAGCTAGGTTGGGCCCTGGCATCTCCCTTCCTTTTTTTTCTTTTTTTTTTTTAAAGATTTTATTTATTTAACAGAGAGAAACACAGCCAGAGAGGGAACACAAGCAAGGGGAGTGAGAGAGGGAGAAGCAGGCTTCCCGCTGAGCAGGGAGCCCGATGTGGGACTCCATCCTGGGTCTCCGGGATCATGACCTGAGCCAAAGGCAGTCGCTCAACCAACTCAACCACCCAGGCACCCCTAGCATCTCCCTTCTTGAGTGAAGTAAGTATCTGCCCACGCTGCCTTTTATGATCCAGGACTACCCAAGGAGAACAGGGAGAGCGAGAACACAGACAAACCCAGAAAGAAAAACCATCTGCCCAGGGCACCTGGGTGGCACAGTTGATTAAGCATCTGACTCTTGACTTCCGGCTCAGGTCATGATCTCAGGGTCGTGAGATCCAACCCCAAGCCCCACGGTGGGCTTGAGCTGGGCATGGAACCTGCTTGAGATTCTGTCTCCCTTTCCCTCTGCCCCTCCCCACCCCCACTCTCTAAAACAAACAAACAAACAAAAACAAACAAACAAAAAACCATCTGCTCATAGTAGCAGAATCCCTTGATGGCAATTTCTGTAAGTCTCAGGAAGGAGCTGCAGTCTCATGGTCCTAGGAGCAAGGATCCTTTCTTTCTGGACTCCTTACTGGTTCAAGAGGTGAGGTGGAAAACACCGCTTCTGGACAGGCTGAAGACTGCTCCATACCATCTTAGAGAAAGCAGGGAGGCCACTCCTTCAGGGCTTGGAGGCAAAGTGCCTGCAGGTGTGAGGCCAGGGAGGCTGGGGATGGCCCCTGTGCCTGCCAAACACCACTTGCCTGAAACTCCCGAGTCCGAATCGGTGCCATGCTTTGCCTAAGTGAAGACAAAGCAGAATGGTAATTCTCTAGGAGAGATCCAACTTCGATGTACAATCACTGAGGGACTCTAAATGGTCAGACTTTGTCCCCAAAGGCAAACCTAGGAGGTCGGAAGAGAGGAATAAGTTTGGGTCTAAGCATATGAAAGAAAAAATTTGTCCTCTTCACAATCTCACCTAGGGATGGCCTTGAGGTCCCTCATCAGCTGACAAAGGAAATATATGCGTGAGTGTAAGCATGTTTGTTTGAAGGTCATATATCTAGCTGTGTTTCTCTTTTTGACCCTCTTTATGGCCTGGCAAGTGATACTTTTCTGATTTTATTTTTTTTATACTTTTTTTAAAAAGTAGGCTCCATGCTGGGTGTGGAACCCAATGCAGAGCATGAACTCACGATCCTGAGATCACAACCTGAGCTGAGAGCAAGACCTGAGCTAAGATCTAGAGTTAGATGCTTAATCAACTCAGCAGCCCCTAAAAAACTTTTTTCTTTTTTTATTTCTTTGACAGAGAGACACACAGTGAGAGAGGGAACACAAGCAGGGGCAGTGAGAGAGGGAGAAACAGGCTTCCTGCCGAGCAGGGAGCCAGATGCAGGGCTGGATCCTGGGACTCCAGGATCATGACCTGAGCCGAAGGCAGATGCTTAATGACTGAGCCACCCAGGCGCCCTGCTTTCATCTAATAGTTTTGTTTTTTTTTTAAGATTTTATTTATTTGACAGAGAAAAACACAGCCAGAGAGGGAACACAAGCAAGGGGGAGTGAGAGAGGGAGAAGCAGCCTTCCTGCCGAGCAGGGAGCCCGATGTGGGACTCGATCCCGGGTCTCCGGGATCATGACCTGAGCCGAAGGCAGTCGCTTAACCAACTGAGCCACCCAGGTGCCCCTCATCTCATAGTTTTATCAGTCATTGATGATCATTACCTGGAGTGATTATTTCATTACAAGGATTTTCTACTATCATTCTTCCAGCATTAGCTCCAGTTCCCCTCCCTTATTCCCCATAACTTCTGACCAGGCTAAAGCCTAGTAGCTGAAATTTACTGCTGCAGTTGAGACCATGAGAACTAAAGAGTCTATGGACTACCTGCAAACTTAGAAATGCAAATTCTTGGATCCTGTTCAAGACCTACTGAATCAGAAACTCTTGAGGTTAGGCCTAATAGTCTCTTTTAACAAGGCCTCAAGGTGATTCTCAAGCCTGCTAAAGTTTAGGAACCAATGGACTGGGCGCCTGGGTGGCTCAGAGGGTTAAGACTCTGCCTTCTGGGGCACCTGGGTGGCTCAGTTGGTTAAGCGACTGCCATCAGCTCAGGTCATGATCCCGGACACTCGGGATCGAGCCCCACATCAGGCTCCCTGCTCAGTGGGAAGCCTGCTTCTCCCTCTCTCATTCCCCCTGCTTGTATTCCCTCTCTCGCTGTGTTTCTCTCTGTCAAATAAATAAATAAAATTAAAAAAAAAAAAAAAAAGACTCCACCTTCGGCCCAGATCATGATCTCAGGGTCCTGGAATGGAGGCCAGCATCAGGCTCTCTGCTCAGCAGGGAGCCAGCTTCCTCCTCTCTGTCTGTCTCTCTGCCTATTTGTGATCTCTCTCTCTGTCAAATAAAAAAATAAAATCCTTAAAAAAAAAAATGGATTAACACTGTCTGCCTTAAACTGGTCTTCAGTCAAGCAATGACTTACTAAGGTCCTAAATTCAAGGGAACATGCTGGCTGCTGAGCACTACGGATGCAAAGATGAAGCCTGGTGCCACCAAGGAACTCACGGTGTATTCAAGAGAATAGACCCTTACATGAACAAAGGCAGGATGCTCACAAGAGGATCACCCCTTGGGCAATGAGATTGTCTTCTCTCTTCTCACCACTGACATTCATAGAGTTTCTTCCTTAAGACTCGCCTTTTCTTTTACATGCTTACCTTCTTGCTCACCCATAAACGCAGTGGGCAGGTCACCTTGGTGTGTGCCGGTTTCTGGGGGCTGCCCACGACCTTGGGTGCAGGTTTAGGATGAGATTATCCAGGCTGGTGAGTGCAGAGGGGCATCTGAAGTACACTTTGCCTCTATCACGGGCGTCGTATGTACAAAACGGCTTGTGCGTGCTGTACATCTGAAGGATGAGTGTTTTGGGTGTCAGCATATTGCTTACACGGTGGCATAAGGCAGGGAGAGCAGATTATCTTCACGCTCAGGTGTCCCGAGCGCCGGGGCACCTGGTTGGCTCAGTCATAAGAGCACGCGGCTCCCCATCATGGGGTGGAGCTAAGGCAACACATAGAATGTCGACATTACATAAACTTTTTTTTTTTTTAGGGGTGTGTGCGCGCGTGTGTCTGTCCTACCGTCCAGCTAGCAAACCCCAGAGGGGGTGGAGCCAGACCAGAGAGAGGCGGGGCTGGGGTGCGGGGCGGAAGCTCGGATCTGGTGGCGGCGGAAGCGCGGCGCTTGCGGGGCAAGATGGCGGCGCCCAGGTGGTCCTAGAGTAAGTAAGGGGTACGCTGGAGGAACGGACTTCAGAGCTCCCCAGCGGAGGGCTCTGTGACAGGGTGTCCGGTTCCTTTGTGGGAGTCTCCCCGAGTGTCTTTGCTTTACCCTGGAGTGGCCGCGGCCTCTTCGGTGTGGCGATCCCGGCCACGGTCCTCCGTTCTCAGGCTGCATAAACTGAGACTCGGTGATTTCTCTGTTGATGCAGGCAATCCAGAAATGTCGGCGACCGCAGAGCCATAGGGCCAGTTGTCGGTCCCCACAGTGTACAAGTCTTGTATTTCTTTGGTAAAATTATTCCTAAGTGTTTTGCTCTTTTGATGCGATTGTGACATTGGTTTTTTTTAATTTAATTTTCTGATTGTTCTTTTTAGTGGTGAATAGGAATACAGATGATTTTTATATGTTGATCTTTTATAGCCCAAGGGTTTTTTTGTTTTTTTTGTTTTTTAATAATTTGAACACTTTAGGCCAGATATAGTCTCTCCAGTTTGATACAGAATCATCATTCCCTATGTGCCTGGCTTCTGGTGTTATTTTTCTTAGATTCCCTATACTTGTTCCTGAGACTTCTTATCACCCACAGATTGTGAACAATCTTCAGTTGACAAACAGGGAAGGAATGGCAACAAGCTATGAATGAGAAGAAATGAGTTGATGTGAACCTAAGAAGTATCTTTTCTGATGCACAATACAGTGAGGGTTCTGTTACAGAGGGCCCACCAACTTTATTGTTTGCAGGGTTGAATGAGAGGGAATCCCCACACCAAAGCAGTGCTGGAAAGAACTGCAGGAGAGCGGCACCTGGAGTGTTGAGAGATGCTGTCGAGACCAAAGCCAGGGGAGTCGGAGGTGGACCTGCTCCGCTACCAGAGTCAGTTTCTTGCAACTGGTGCAGCTCCAGCAGTACAACTGGTGAAGAAAGGAAGTAGGGGAGATGGCAACACTAACCTGGACCAGCGTCTGCTGCAGGATCATCGGGATGTGGTGACACTGGACAGTGAGTGGCTGTAGGTGTAAGGCTGAGAAGAAGAGAGGGTATGGCCTCAGGGTCCTCTCCCTCTTCCTGATGTGGCTGGATTTTTCCCCATCATTATTTCAGACACTGCCTATCTTCTGTTGCTGCAGCTCCATTTTACATATGATTAAATAGGTTCACGGAGGTTAAATATCTTTCCCAGGGTGACACAGCTTGAGCCAAGACCCCACAACAGCTGCCTTCTTTCTTTGGTTTCCTCCTGCCCTCAGTCTCCTCCTGGGAAAGAATGAGTATCCTCACTCTGGTTTTTTTTTTTCTTTCCCAGATCTCCCAGATTCACCCCCAGCTTTGGTCCCTGCTCCCCCAAAGAGAGCTAGACCCAGCCCTGGCTGCCCTCTGCCTGAACATGAGGATCCTGAAGAGAGGCTGAACAGGCACGATCAGCACATCACCGCCGTCTTGACTAAGATTATTGTGCGTCTCACCCTGGTTGAGTGAGACAAGGCATCCTAGGGCAGCAAGGAGATTGGGTGGAGTTGGTGAACTGTATGAGTAGAGGGTGATTCAGAAAGGTGGATTTTATCCTCCTGCAGTCAGTTTGGGGCTGCTTTAGAATCACTGTGCCCAAAGAAGCAAGGTGTATTCCTAACTGCCTAGAGAAATTCGAGTCATACAGAACTGGGGCGAGTGGGATAGTGTCCAGCCTGGGGAAATCTCAGTATCCTTACTACTTTGTGCTTTGTTGCTGCAGGAACGAGATACAAGTTCAGTGGCAGTGAACCTGCCTGTGCCCAGTGGTGTTGCTTTCCCTCCTGTGTTTCATCGCTCACAGGAGAGACAGGTAGGCAAGGTGCTTAGATGGTATTTAGGAGACATTAGGTGAGCCTCATAGTGCATCTTCTTCAGGCAGATAATCTGAATAATGATAAGTAGTTTCTCTTGTTAAGGCAGTACTGTGCTAAGTACTTTACACACATTACTTAATCTTTGTAACAACAATGTAAGGTAGGTATCATCGTCCCTATTTTCCAGATGAGGAAACAGACCCTGAAAAGATAAGTAACTTGTCTAATACCACAAATCTAATAGAAGAACCAGAAATCCAACCCAAATATGTCAGACTTCAAGACCTGTTCTCCTGTAAAGCCCTGCTTTTTCTGAGGGTGAGGGTTGTGATCCTTGGAGATTAACCAAGTCCTTTTATCTCTTTGTTCCAGTGGGCTTAGTATAAAGAGGTTGAGAAGAGAATGGGGTAGTGAGCATTAGTCACCTGAGTTTTCTTTTTGCCCCATAGGGGAAGTCTGCAACATTCGGTAAGAGAAGCATCTTTGCCCAAGAAATTGCAGCAAAGAGAGCGTCTGAAGCCAGGGTCCTGCCAGTTAGAGAAGTTGTGTCTACCCCAGATCCACCAGAGTGTAAGCTGGATTTCAAGAGACTTGGGCTTGGCCTTTTTGTAATACACAATCATAGAGTCATCTTGAGGTATATGTCTTCCCTGCATGAAATATGAAGGCATATTCAGATGGTATTTGAGCTGTCTAAAGAGAAAGCTGTCTGGGGCGCCTGGGTGGCTCAGTTGGTTAGGCGACTGCCTTTGGCTCAGGTCATGATCCTGGAGACCTGGGATCGAGTCCCACATCGCTTCTCTCTCTCTCACTCCCCCTGCTTGTGTTCCCTCTCTGGCTGTGTTTCTCTCTGTCAAATAAATAATTTTTTTTTTTTTTTTAAGATTTTATTTATTTGACAGAGAGAAACATAGCCAGAGAGGGAACACAAGCAGGGGGAGTGAGAGAGGGAGAAGCAGGCTTCCTGCTGAGCAGGGAGCCCGATGTGGGACTCGATCACGGGTCTCCAGGATCATGACCTGAGCCGAAGGCAGTTGCTCAACCAACTGAGCCACCCAGGCGCCCTAAATAAAATCTTTAAAAAAAAAAAAAAGAAAGAAAGAAAGCTGTCCCTTATCCCCACTTACAGTATTGAGTACCAGTGGCTTGGGTCTACATCCGGGTCTTAGGTGCAGGGAGAATGCAGGCCATTATTCGACCCTAGGAGAAAGGAACGAGACAGAAGTGATGTCAGAGACTGTAAAATAAAGATGTGGGGGCCAAGATTCCCATAATGATGCAAATCATTAGCTAAAGAGCTGGGGGCGGGCTTCTGGAAGCAGGCGGCTACCTGCACATCCAAGAGAAGAGTTAGAGGAAAAATGAGTAGAGAAGTCTCCACCCAATCTAGCCTGTGTTTATATTAGGTGGGGTGGGGGGGCCAAAGTGAGGGTGGTAAAGGGTATCTCTACTCTGTGCCTGGGAAATCTCTGGGGCCTCCATCTGTCTCCAGGACTAATGGGATTAGGGAAGAGGGCCAGAAGGCCCTGCTGGGGAGAGGTGGTGAAACTGATTATACACTGCTTCCAGGTGCTGCCTCCTGTGAGGCACTCCCACCTCAGGAGCAGGGCTCCCAGCTTCCACAGGGCAGCCGTGGCTTCCAGGGACCTCATCTGATCACCGGGAAGGGGCTTGGGAGCCAGGATGCTGAGCAGGAAGCCCAGACCATCCATGAAGAGAACATAGCAAAACTGCAAGCCATGGCCCCTGAGGACATCTTGCGGGAGCAGCAGCAGTTGCTGGCTCAGCTCGGTACGGCACACCGGCCTTTCCTACCTGGATGGGGCTTGGAAGGGACCAACACTTACTGATGAAGGTTTACTATGAGGGCCATGCCTTTTCCTGGGTATCTGAATGTGTTATTTCTAAATTTTTTTTTTAAAGATTTTATTTATTTGACAGAGAGAAACACAGCCAGAGAGGGAACACAAGCAAGGGGGAGTGAGAGAGGGAGAAGCAGGCTTCCCGCCGAGCAGGGAGACCGATGTGGGGCTCGATCCCGGGTCTCCGGGATCATGACCTGAGCCGAAGGCAGTCGCTTAACCAACTGAGCTACCCAGGCGCCCCTGAATGCGTTATTTCATTCTGCCCTTAACAGGTCCTATAAGGTAGGTAGTGTACTAACTTCATTTACTTAGGAAAAAACCTGAGCCTTAAAAGTTGGCAAATTCTTCCTCAGTTCCTATGACTGGTAAGGAACAAAGATGAGATGTAAACCCAGGTCTCTTGGGTCTGATAGGCCCTGCTCTCAACCACTGTTCTGTGTATGCTATACTATCCTAGGTACATATGCTGTGTGGTGGCTGTGCCCTCCCTAGCATTAAGCGACTGCTTTCGGCTCAGGTCATGATTCCAGGATCCTGGGATCAAGCCCCGCATCTGGCTTCCTGCTTAGTGGGAAGCCTGCTTCTCCCTCTCCCACTCCCCCTGCTGTATTCTCTCTCTTGCTATCTTACTCTAGCGAATGAATAAATTTAAAAAAACCTTCCAAAAAATATATATATCTCCTTTCTGGTTTCCATTCACCCCAACAGTGGCACCAAGTCAAGCTTTTTCAAACTGTATACCTAGCAACGTCATGGAATATACGTAGATAAAATTCCAGTAAATATTTGTGTGTAAATAAATTAGCTGAAAGTGGGGTGCCTGGGTGGCTCAGTCGTTAAGCGTCTGCCTTCGGCTCAGGTCATGATCCCAGAGTCCTAGGTTCGAGCCCCACATTGGGCTCGAGCCCCACCTTGGGCTCCCTGCTCAGCGAGAAGCCTGTTTCTCCCTTTCTCACTCCCCGTTTGTGTTCCCTCTTTAGCGTGTTTCTGTCAAATAAGTAAATGAAATCTTTTTTTTTTCTTTTTAAAGATTTCATTTATTTGACAGAGAGAAACACAGCCATAGAGGGAACACAAGCAGGGGGAGTGAGAGAGGGAGAAGCAGGCTTCCCGCCGAGCAGGGAGCCCGATGTGGGGCTCGATCCCGGGTCTCCGGGATCATGACCTGTGCCGAAGGCAGTCGCTCAACCAACTGAACCACCCAGGTGCCCAAGTAAATGAAATCTTAAAAAAAAAAAAAATTAGCTGAAACAGAAGTGGTTCCCCAAAATACCTTCTCTTGGGCCCTAGTCAGCATTCACTCATTTATTCCACAGCCACTTCTCCCCTTGGGCCTCTGACCTGGAGCCAATGGACAAGAAACTGAGTGGGCCAGGGGACTGTGAAGGACGGAGAGAAGAGTGGGTGGGCAGGTCCTAGTGACAGGTGTGGGTCATTGAGGCCCCAGGAGAGCCCAGGGGCCTCAGGCCAGGGGTGGGAAGGGGCTTATCCTGGCCTTAGCCCCTGTAGACAGGCAGTGTCCAGCAGGTTTCAGGTCTCCAGGAGCCTGGGGAGGATGGCAACCACCCACTCTCCCTTCCACCCTCTCCTCTAGATCCCAACGTCGTTGCCTTCTTGAGGTCTCAGAGCCGCACCCATGTGCAAGCAGGAGAGAAGGCCACAGAGGAGCGGAGGCCAGAAGGACACTCTGTTGAGGTCACTGTAGAGGAACCCATTGTGCCAACTTCTGGGAGTGAGCCCAGGCAGGAAGGTGATCCAGATCCAGGAGCCCCAGGTTTGGAGGAAAGGAAACATCTTGGGGGGGAATAAAAGTAGAGGAAAATATCCCTTCTCCTAGGCCTGGCAGATGGGAAAAGAGAGAATCTTCTCTGTCCTTGGACATCTAATGTTGATCTTCATTATTGTCTGGAAATCAGTCTTCATTTGCTGATGTGTATGTTCTTCCTGCCTATGCTTCCTGTTACTGCTCCTTCTCCCTCTGCCCTGGTGAGTGGCAGCAGGGCGTGACGGTTGCACCCTCCCCTAGCAGATCATTTCCACCCCGCCTTCACAGGTGCCGCCCCAGCTCCAGCTTTGTCCACCCCAAGGTTTTCTGCCTCTGCTATCCATGCTTGGGTGGGGGGGAGATGGCAGGGCCAGAGAGACGGGAGAAGAGGCTGATGCAGGTCTTACGAACATGCCAGACCTAAAGCAGAGAGGCCAGTGGGAGCACTCATTTTCCAGGACCTGGATTATTTTATTAGTGATTAACAAAAGAAAAAATTGGATTATGAAAGCCAGGAACCTCCTGCCCCTCAGTGAGCTCCAGGCCAGCTGAATAGGTCAGGTGGGGGTTGGGGGAGAAGAACAAGATGTCCCGGATGTGTGTTTCTGTATCTTGCCCCGCAGAAGCAGGGTCGCTGCCCCTTGTTGCCCCATTCCTTTGCTTATTTAGGTCAGTACTAGGCAGTGGAAAACTGTTTTCCTTGATATATATGGTCCTCCCTTCCTCCTCTGCTCCCTCTCTATCCTCTTCTTTACCTCCTCTTTCTCTTGCCCTTCCCAGCAAGTACTTGGGGTCAGCAATGGGCTTGGGTGTGTTCTGCCATATCTGAGGTATTTGCCCAGTTCCCAGGAGTTCCAGCCTCCAGGCTGTGCCACTTAACTCTAGCTAAAAGCAGAGGCTGCCGGACCCTTGGGCAGAGCTAGGTGTGGCAGCCACAGGATAATGGCTGGGACCCCAGGGGAGTGAGCTGAGCACCTTAGGGAATACTGTTCTGCTTCCATCTTCCTAGCTCTGGCACTGCCTGTGACCCCCCACAAAGAATGGGTGCACATGGACACTGTGGAGCTGGAGAAGCTACACTGGACCCAGGATCTGCCTCCACTCCGGAGGCAGCGGACGCAGGAGGTGAGGAGGGCCAGCTGGCCTACAAGGCAGGGAGCGGGCTGAGAGTGGCCATGGAAGCTCTCCCCACTCCCTGGAACCACATCACTTTTCCACGCCCCCTTTTCTCTCTGCTCCATGGTCTTGCACCCAAACTTAGGCCCTTTTCTTCCCTGGAGCTTGAGGAATATGTCACCTTTGCTCTCCTCTCCCCATCATCCTGCCTGGCCCCTGGGGCCAAGGGAGTTCATTTCTACTTGGGGGGAGAGTCAGGACCGGAGGCCGGGGATGAAAGGTGAGGAGTGGGTATAGAGCAGTTGTTGTGTCCCCAGCCTACAGTTTGCTTTCTCTTCCCATTAGAGGATGCAGGCCCGATTTAATCTTCAGGGAGAGCTACTGGCCCCCGATGTGGACCTGCCCACGCATCTGGGCCTGCACCACCATGGAGAGGAGGCAGAGGTGAGGCATGGGGCCCAGGGAGGACTGGGCGGCTCTCAGCAAGTGCTTTATCAACCGTATGGAAGAGGACCTCTGGTCAGTTGCCCTGGACCTTCTATGTAGCCTATTCCATTTCATGGCCTTGCTGTCCGTAAGTTCTCAGGCTCAAAATGTTTCTCCTCTTTCCTTCACGTTCCAGTCAGTTGCCTCAACTTGCCAGTTTTATATCTGTCACCTCCTCTGGTGCTTTCTACAGAAGAGGTTTGCTCCCTCATATCTGTTCAGTCACCATGTCTTCCCATCTATCCTCATGGGGTCACCATACTGATTCCCTCTGGCCCAGCCTGGCCACGCCTTGCCTTGGAAAGTTTCCTGGCTCCCTTCTGCTCACAGAATAGTCTTGGTTCCTTAGCCTGGCAAGACAGCCCTTTGGCAGTCTCTCCCTGCTGGCCCTCTAGCTCTGCCTTCTCACTCCTGCTACACCTCTGTGGTACTGTCTCCCCTGCATAGAGGGTATGCTCAAGGACCTCCAGGCTCAGGTCTTCAGGCCATGGAAGCTCCCTGCTCCCACTGAGACCACGTCATTTTTCCACTTCCCTCCCTTTTCTCTCTCTCCTGTTCTCTTGTTGCAAGTTAAACACAGATTACTGCATTCCTCCCTGTCTGCTTTATGCCGTGGTTACTTAGGTGCAAATCTTACCTTCTTTGAGGATCTATGGAGAGAAGAGGCAAGAGATAGCGCTTACTTAACTTTGTCTTCCCCTTGACAACTAACGCAGTGCCTAGGAATATAGGGGTTTCTATGTATTGGTTGGGGGGTGCTGCCCCGTGTGTTGTCTCCTTCTGACGTCTTGTCCCTGCCCCAGAGAGCAGGGTACTCCCTGCAGGAGCTCTTCCACCTGACGCGCAGCCAGGTGTCCCAGCAGAGAGCATTAGCACTGCACGTGTTGGCTCAGGTCATCTGCAGGGTGAGTGCACTGCTGGCCTGGTCCTGCCTGCCCCATGCCTCTCCCCCTGACCTTGGACTTCCCTACCTCCTGTCCTCTCTGCTCGAGCCCAGGAGCCCATATAGCAGCTCTCCATGGGGCAGACTGGGAAGGGGACAAACCCAGGGTCATAGGTGGGCAAGTGGAGGGTTTAGGACAAAGACACTGTAACTTCAACGTCTTCAGCAAGGTTTTCCCCTGCCTCCAAGGCCCAGGCTGGTGAGTTTGGGGACCAGCTAGTGGGCAGCGTCCTGCGCCTCCTTTTGGATGCTGGTTTCCTCTTCCTGCTGCGCTTCTCCCTGGATGACAGAGTGGATGGGGTCATTGCAGCTGCTGTCCGGGCTCTTCGGGCCCTGCTGGTGGCTCCTGGAGATGAGGTATGCAGGGATAGAAATGGGACTTTGAGGCCTCAGGGTCCCTACGCCCTGCTGCTGGGCACACCCTCACTGCAAAGGCATAGCAGGGAATGGGATGGCAGTGTCACCGTCATCTCTGAGGTGAGCCCCAGAGCCCAGCAGCCTTGCCTTTCTTGATGCGAGGCTTCTGCTGACTACTCCTAGGTCCTCTTTCCGGGCTTGACTCCTTCCTCTTCTTCCCTGTGGTAGGGGCTCCTTGATAGCACCTTCTCCTGGTACCATGGAGCCTTGGTGTTTCCTCTGATGCCCAGCCCAGAAGACAAGGAGGACTACGAGGATGAGGACGAAGAGCCTCCAGCAGAGAGAGCAAAAAGGAAGAGCCCTGAGGAAGGAAACCGGCCTCCATCTGACCTGGCTCGACACGACATCATCAAGGTAAAGATGCTGGGGCAGCTGCACCTGTCCCACAACCTCGAGGGCAAGCACATCTTTTGGGGATATGGAGGGGTGGGTGCAGAGAGAATCCAAGCAGGCTCCACAACTAGAGGAGACCTCAACATGGGGTTCCATCCCACAACCCTGAGATCATGACCATGAGCCAAAATCAAGAGTCAGACGCTCAATGGACTGCACCACATCAGCAGCCCCAAAGGGCAAGCACATCTTAGGCAAGGAGAGTCATCAAGGCTTGGGGCCCCATTGCATGCGGTGCTGGGTTTATCTCTCTGATCACCAGGGTCTTCTGGCTACCAACCTGCTGCCTCGGCTGCGCTACGTGCTAGAGGTAACCTGCCCAGCACCTTCCGTGGTCCTTGACGTCCTGGCTGTGCTCATCCGTCTGGCCCGGCATTCCTTGGAGGCAGCCACAAGGGTGAGAAAGAAAAGAGAAGGAAACAGGGAATGGGTAAAGAGCCTAGCTGGGCCTGGGCCTGGGCCTGACCCTCAGCCTCCCTGCCTCCCTTTTCTTCCTGCTGCCACAGGTCCTAGAGTGCCCGCGGCTAATAGAGACTGTGGTTCGAGAGTTCCTGCCCACTAGCTGGTCCCCCATGGGAGGGGGGCCTGCCCCCAGTCTACACAAAGTGCCCTGTGCCACTGCCATGAAACTACTTCGTGTCCTGGCCTCGGCTGGTAGGAACATTGCCGCCCGACTGGTGAGCAGGATGAAGGTCAAGGGATAAGGGGCTTATGACAGGGCTGGGTTGGGGGCTAAGTATGGCCTCTGGGTAAATGGCTCATGCCATCTTCTTCTTCATCTCTGATCCAGTTGCTTTGAAATGCAACAGGAACCACCAGCCAGGAGCCTAGTCACCTGGCATCTAGTGTGGCCTGTAGGCCTACTGTGCTTTGGTTACCTGAAGGGAGGGCTCCCTCTTCCCTGGACCCAGATCAGAAGAGCCACATAGAGATAGGCAGCCATTGCCCGTGGCCAGGTCGCCCTAGGAAAGGTGCCTAGCAAGTGCTTACTAGAAAGGAGGGGAGGGAGGGACGGGTGAGGTAGTTTCATCCTGGCCCAGAGCTAAAAGCCCGACTGGCTAAAAGCCCGAGAGGAGCCTGGAACAGGGCTGAGTTGAGCCCATCGCCATAGTAAGAGAACCTGAGGCCGCTTGGGCCCACAGCTAAATGGTATGCTCAGACTCTGCTGTCTTACCCTCAGATGTGCAGCTTTGATCTCCGGAGCCGCCTGAGCCGCTTTCTAGCAGAGGCTCCCCAAGAAATGGCCTTGCCCCCAGAGGAAGCCGAGGCGCTGAGCACCGAGGCCTTCCGTCTGTGGGCTGTGGTTGCTTCCTATGGCCAGGGTGCTGACCTTTACAGGTGAGGAGAGATGGGAGTAGGCTCCCTCATAGAGCCCTCCAGTTCTGCACTGGGGCCTAACCTGATGGCCTGGCCTTGCTCAAGGTGTCCAGCTCAGGGAGGCTGAGAATGAGGAGGAGGGGATTCTGGGGGGAATGAAGGAAGCTTGGGGGCCAGGACTAGGCAGGGGGACAGTAGAGCAAAGCTGAGGTAAAAGCACATTCTGTGCATGAGAGCCTCAGTAGCTTGGTGAAGTTCAATTTAAATCCCCTGTTGGGAGGAAGCCTGGAAGTTCTACCTCCTTCCCTTTGGCCCCCAGCCTACCTTCCCTCTGAAGCCTTCCACCAGTGCCCAGCCCTGGGGCCTCTCCCACCTGAATCTCCTTAACCAGCTTGCAGATCCCTGGGGCAGCGCCCTGCCTGGTGTCTTCCGTTTCCCCATCCAGGGTCCTCATACACTGACAGGCAGTAACTATTCTCCCCCAGGGAGCTGTACTCAGTGCTGATGCGGGCCTTGCAGGCCGTGCCAGAGGAGCTCAGCGCGCAGCCCCTTCGGCCCCTGTCCATGCAGCGGATAGCCTCCTTGCTCACTCTCCTCACCCAACTGACCCTGGCCGCCAGCAGCACTGCCCCTGAGCCCAGCAGGTGGGTTATAGTTCTGAGCTCCAGAATGGGCAGAAGCGCTCCTCCAGAGGGATAGGGTGGATGGAGCTCATGGGGGCCTCAAGGCAGCCACACCTTCACCGGGACACCTTTCGGCACTCCTGTAGTGACAGTGCTGGGACCAGAGTGTCGGCCACGCCTTCCTCGATCACTTGGACACAGGTGTCTGGGCTCCAGCCTCTTGTGGAGCCCTGTCTAAGACAGACATTGAAGTTGCTGCCTAGACCTGAGACGTGGCAGGCCCTGGGCCCAGTGCCCACTGCCTGCCTGCTCTTCCTGGATGCATACTACCAGGCCTGGAGCCAGCAGGTGAGTGTGGCCTGCCCACCCTCCTCTGTGCCCTGGGTGCCCGCCTCCGTCTTTAGACACCACCACCCCCCCTCTCCGTTTCCACCTCTCCACCTCTACTTCCCCACTGCACTTTTTCCTACTCGCCACTTTTCCCTCCCACCTTTCTTCCTTTCTCCCCCTCCACGTCCATTGGAGTTGCCAAGGAGCTGTGTTGGCGGGCATCAGAGACCCCCAAGCAGCAGCTCTGTCTCCCGGGAGCCTTCATGCTCTGAGGATAACGGGTGTCGGGGCACCCTCGGGATCTTTTCTCTCTCCAGAGGGTCAGAAGGCAGCTTGACTCTTGGGCTCTTAGGGTAATGGGCTTGGCGTGGGGACTCAGGGTATAAGGGAATGGGTGTCTTGGGCTCTCAGCTCACTGATCCCCTTGGTCCTCCAGCCAAGCCTATGCCCAGAGGATTGGCTTCAGGATATGCAGCGCCTGTCAGAGAGCCTGCTGTTACCGCTGCTGCGTGCACCCACTCTGGGCAGCCTGTGGGATTCTCTTGAGTACGTACTGTGTGGGTAGGGGTGGGGGGTGTTTAGGGGGTGGGGCAGTTTCTCTCCCTGTGGGACCCCTGGGTTTAGCTCTCTCATCCGACCCGTGTAGAACCTCTCAGCCAGAGGACACCGGAATCCCTAGCAGGAGGCACTTGAGGACTCTGAGGAATGTGGGTATCGGTCCACATAGCAGGTTCCTGCTGGCCTTGGTCGCCGAGCAAACAGCTCTTTTCCAGCTGGGCACACATCAGGCCAGAACTCCCTCAACTTCTTCATTTTGCCCCCAGGAGCTGCTCCCCTCTCTGCAACCCACAGTACTGTGCTCGGGCCCCTGAAGCTCTCCCCAGCCTCGTGTCCCTGGGCAGCAGAGGAGGCCGCCCCTCTCTCAGTCTGGCTGGCTCAGCCTCACCGTTCCCATTCCTCACTGCCCTTCTCTGTCTTTTCAACACCCTGGCCCGGGTCCACAAGGGGCTATGTGACCAGGTGAGACCTAGGCACCTGGTTAGGGGTCAGGCCAGGGGATGGGGGGCATGGAGGGGCAAAACGGGAAGAGTCAGAACAAAGGGAGGTCTCTCCTGCCAGCCCTTATTTCTGTGAGTTTGGGAAGGGGGCTGCCACCTGAGGAACCCCAGGAAAGGTCAAAGTCACCTTCAGATCTGAACAAGTTTACTTTTCTTCAGCTGGCTGCCATACTGGCCACCCCGGGACTCCAGAACTACTTCCTGCAGTGTTTGGCTCCTATGGCCACCCCCTCCCTCACACCCTTCTCTGCGTGGGCCTTGCGCCATGAGTACCACCTGCAGTACCTGGCACTCATCCTGGCCCAGAGAGCGGTGGGTACACCCCAGGCCCCATACCTCTGTCCTTTCCCCCAACCTCCTGTTAAGCCCACCCCCACCGCAGCTTCTTTGGAACCGGTGCTGCTCCTGGCAGTCCATGCACACCCTCCTCTGCTCTAGACATGCCAAGGACGCATGCAGCTGTCCTCTCTGCACGGACCCTCATCTCTCTGTCCTGTCCCCTCCCACACCCCGCCCAACCCCCCACTTCTTTCTTCACAGGCAACAGTCCAGCCAGGTCTGGCCATCAACGCCAGCCTCCATCATGGTATGGTCTTGACCCTGCTGAGCCGACTGCTGCCCGGAAGTGAACACCTTGCCCACGAGCTGCTGCTGAGCTGTGTATTCCGTCTGGAGTTCCTCCCGTGAGTCTGGCTTGGTGACATCAGCTGAGCCCTCTGAGAGGCTGTGGCTGTGGCTGTTGATGGAGCAGCTCCGAATATGGAGCCAGGGGACCTGGGTTTAATCCCCTTTCTTCCATGGACTGTGCTGTATGTGTCAGAGCTTCCGTTTCTCATCAGTAAAGCGGGGATAAAGATATCCACGCTAGAGAATTACAGTGAGATTCCCATGTGACCATCCAGCTCGGAAATGGAGTCTAAATTAGCTGTATGCACGTAAGAGCAAATGGGGACCCAGTGCTTACTCTGCACCTGGCCTCTGTTGTTTTCCTCGACTGTGAGATAGATATTGTTATCCCCATTTTACTGTGAGGAGACTAAGGCACAGAGAAGCACCGTCAGCCTGTCCCGAGCAACGGACTCCGGTGCCCACCCTCTTGACTGCCACACACACTACATAGAAAGTGATTAGGGAACAGGGAGGAGCAGGATTGGACCAGGAACCTCTGGGAAGCCCTGAGAGCTGGCTAGGTGTCTGGAGCACTGTGGTTCAAGTGCTTACTTTGGGCTTTTGTGTTCTGTTGCAGGGAAAGAGCATCAGGGGGTCTGGAGGCAGCTGACCTCTCTGACCGGCTGTCCTTAGAGAGCAGCAAGGACTTGGGGTGTGGGCGAGGGGCCCTGCTGGCTCAGGCCTGCCAGGACCTCCCCAGCATCCGCAGCTGTTACCTAACCCACTGCTCACTGGCCCGAGCCAGCCTGCTAGCCTCGCAGGCCTTGTACCGAGGGGAGCTGCAGCGAGTCCCCAGCCTGCTGCTCCCTGCACCGAAGGAGCCACTGCTGCCCACTGACTGGCCTTTCCTGCCACTGATCCACCTCTACCACCAGGCCGCAGACACTGCCCCAGGGCTCCCTCCTGCTGACACTGTAGGCACAGCTGTGCGGGCTCTGCAGTGGGTGCTGGTCCTGGAGAGCTGGCGCCCCCAGGCCCTCCGGGCTGTGCCTCCTGCCGCCCGCCTAGCACGGCTCATGTGTGTGTTCCTGGTGGACAGTGAACTGTTCCAGGAGACCCCAGTACAACATCTGGTGGCCGCCCTCCTTTCCCGTCTCTGCCAGCCTCAAGTCCTGCCAGACCTCAAGCTGGATTGCCCACTTCCTGGCCTGGCGTCTTTCCCTGACCTCTATGCCAGCTTCCTGGAGCATTTTGAGGCTGTCTCTTATGGGGACCACCTCTTTGGAGCCCTGGTTCTCCTTCCCCTGCAGCGCCGGTTCAGCGTCACTCTGCGCCTCGCCCTCTTTGGGGAGCATGTGGGAGCCCTGCGAGCTCTGGGCCTGCCTCTGACCCAGGTACTTTCTCAGGATAACAGAGCCTGCCGTGGCCTTCCTGTCCTGGGCTTAGGGGGCAGCCCTGAGCAGTGGGGGGCTTTGGTTCCTTAGCTTCGGTGGGTTTGAGGAGATTAAGAGAATCCATGAAAAGTTTAACATATGTTATGTATTGGTTATTATTAGCAAGCTATAACTCCTTACTCAGTGCTACGATCTGGATAAGAGGCATAGTAAAAACCAACAGAGTTGGTTATTCACATTTTAGATGTTAGGTCAGGATGCAGAAAAGGAAAAGATCAAAGTGGACTTCCCGTAAGGAGAATGCTTTGGGGAAGAAGTGGGGATTGACCTGGGTACTGAAGGGTGGGTAGAATTTCATGTTGAGAATAAGGACAGTGTGTCCCCTAGTGGAACACCATCAGCAAAAGCTCAGAGGCAGGGAGGAATATAACTGGGTGGGAAGGCAGAGGAATCAGATTTCAGTATAGGAACTTGTTGGAAACAAGCCTAATAAGGTCTTAGAGGGCCTCAAAAATCAGGCTAAATGCTTAAACTTATATAAGCTGTAAAATTAACTTTTTTAAGGTTTGGGGTTTTTTAATTTTCATTATAACTTACTCTACTAAACTTAAAATATAAATATTTTAATTTATTTTATTTTTTTTTGAAGATTTTTATGTATTTCTTAGAGAGAGAGAGATCACAAGCAAGCAGAGAGGCAGGCAGAGAGGAGGAAGCAGGCTCCCCGCTAAGCAGAGAGCCCGATGCGGGCCTCGATCCCAGGACCCTGAGATCACGACCTGAGCCAAAGGCAGAGGCTTAACCCACTGAGCCACCCAGGCGCCCAAAATATAAATATTTTAATAAATACATTTAACATGTATAAAATAAGTATTTTATATAAAGAACTAAAGAGAAAACCTAAAATATTTTTAAGATTTAAAAAGAACAGGGGCACCTGGGTCACTTAGTTAAGTGTCTGCCTTTGGTCATGATCTCGGGGACCTGAGATTAAGCCCCACAGTGGACTCCCTGCTCAGGAGGGAATCTGCTTCTCCCTCTGTCCCTCCCCCACGCGTGTGCTCTCTGGCACACACTCTCAAGTAAATAAAAAACTTAAAAAGGGGGGGAGGGGCGCATGAGTGGCTCAGTCCTTAAGCGCCTGCCTTCGACTCAGGTCATGATCCCAGGGTCCTGGGATTGAGCCCCGCATCGGGCTCCCTGCTCCACAGGAAGCCTTCTTCTCCCTCTCTCACTCCCCCTGCTTGTGTTCCCTCTCTCGCTGTGTCTCTGTCAAATAAATAAAATTTTAAAAAAATTAAAAAGAACATTATGGTCATCCATAATCTTACTACCTAGTAGTAACTGTTTTATTTTATCTTTTTTTTACTCTTCATATATGCATATATATAAAATTGGGGTCCCTGCATAATGTTTTCTTCATTGAACATTATATACTAAGCATTTCCCAATCACTAAATATTCTGAGAAACCAAAATTTTTTATTACATTATAATCCATTGTGTAGGTGCATTCTTTTATCAGAACCCCTTGGTAGTAGGCATGACAGTTGTTTCTGATTTTCTGCTATTGAACTAACACTATGATAAACACCACTGGATATACACGTTATCTCTCTTTTTTTTAAAGATTTTATTTCTTTATTTGTCAGAGAGATAGATCACAGGTAGGCAGAGAGGCAGGCAGAGGGAGAGAAGGAAGCAGGCTCCCTGCTGAGCAGAGAGCCCGATGTGGGGCTCAATCCCAGGACCCTGAAATCATGACCTGAGCCAAAGGCAGAGGCTTTAACTGAGCCACCCAGGCATTCCTCCTTTTTTTTTTTTTTTTTAGGATTTTATTTTGTAAAATAATTTCTACACCCAACATGGGGTTCAAACTCACAACCCGAAGATCAAGAGTTGCATGCTGTACCAACTGAGCCAGCCAGGTGCCCCTTTCATAATCATTTCTACATGGAATTGAGAGTGATTTTTTTTTTTTTAAAGATTTTATTTATTTGACAGAGAGAAACACAGCCAGAGAAGGAACACAAGCAGGGGGAGCGAGAGACGGAGAAACAGGCTTCCTGCCGGGCAGGGAGCCCAATGTGGGACTCGATCCCGGGTCTCCGGGATCATGACCCGAGCCGAAGGCAGTCGCTTAACCAACTGAGCCACCCAGGCGCCCCGAGAGTGATTTTTTGGAGAGCTACCAGTCCAAAGAAAAGGGAACTTTTGAAAGGTTTCATAATATAATTGAGCAGTTGAATGTGACATTTTGAAAGTTTTAATTTTAAGCAGATTAAACAAGTAGTGGTAGGCAGTAGAAATTCAGTACTGCTTCCCAGTTTCCCAGTTTTCCTTGCTTCCCAGCTCTTTAGTCTTTAACCTCAGTCTTTGTGATAGACAGGAACGGATTTCTGTCCAGGACCTTATCTCTGCCCTCACGATTTGGCTCAGGTAACCATCAGGCCACCACCCTGTTGTCTTGTGATACACATTCTCACCCTCACCCCGTCTCATTCCCTCTGTCACAGTTGCCTGTGTCCTTGGAGTGCTATACAGAGCCTCCCGAAGACAACCTGGCCCTCCTTCAGCTCTACTTCCGGGCCCTGGTTACTGGTGCCCTCTGTCCACGTTGGTGCCCTGTGCTCTATGCTGTGGCCGTGGCCCATGTCAACAGCTTCATCTTCTCCCAGGACCCCAAGAGTTCAGTAAGTTACATCCCCATCTCCAGAGGGTAGAAGAGAGATTGCGGCTGAGCTGCCTCTGGGTCAGCTGGGGATGAGGGTGGGATAAGGCCAGTGATGGGAGTCAGCCCTGGGCCCAGTGCCATCTCTCCCTTCCTGTTCTGCCTCTAGGAGGAGGTGAAGGCTGCCCGCAGGAGCCTACTGCAGAAAACTTGGCTGCTGGCACATGAGGTAGGACAGGTTACATCCTGGAGGGGGAGGAAATAGTGGGTCTTGGAGGACAGAGATCTCAACAGGATCTCAGTACCTACTTCATAAAGTTTCTTCCCTTTTTGCAGGGTGTCCGGCAGCACCTTCTCCACTATAAGCTCCCCAATTCTGCCCTCCCAGAAGGCTTTGAACTCTATCCCCAGTTGCCCCCTCTGCGTCAGCAGTACCTCCAGAGACTGACGTCAGGGATGCTCCAAAATGGGGTATCAGAAGCCTAGTATAGTTGCTACAGATGAAGACATGGATACATTCTCCTGAAGTTCACCAATATGTGCCTGGCCAGACAAAAGGGTTTTGTGTCCTACCGGTGCACAGGAGACAAAGGAGCAGAAGGCTTGCCTTCCTGGGAGCAGGCCGTTGGAGCTTTTTTGGAGCAGGATGAGCCCTACCATTATATCCTGATGTCTGAAGTTCAGGATCTGGGGCTTCTGCGGGTCTGTACTGGAGTGAAGGGTGACTTAACTATTTAACCCTCTTTGAGGGACAAGACAAACTATAGATATCTCTCCTTCCCCTGCCCCAGACCAGAATATCTGAATGCTGTAGATGTATACTGAAATAAAACATTTTTGTATCACCTAGGACTCTGGTTTGGACTGATATCAGACATGGTAGTTCAGGACTGGTATGGAGGGATGGATTATTCCAGGGGAGAAATGGGACTTAGGTGAGAGATAGGAGAAGTAAAAATTAAGTCCACATCTGGAACAGCTAAAATGTGGGTCCCAGTTCTGGAGTAGAGCCAGGCCAGGGTAATGCTCTTGGGAAGGAGTACATCTTCCAGAATTCTCGGCAGTCCACTTGGAGTATAAGTATCCTTCGTGACAAGACACCATCTTGTCTCCATATGGTCCATTAACTGCCATCCTGAGATACGAAGAAACCAAAGACCAGACTACAGTAGCTGTCTGTCGTAATCTGTTTGGGCCGCTATAACAGAATACCGTATACTGAGTGGCTTACAAACAATAGAAATTTCTAACGGTTCTGGAGGCTGGGAAGTCCAAAATCAAGATGCTGGCACAGTTGGTCTTCAGTGAGGGCCCACTTCCTGGTTTGTGGACAGCCCTCACATGGTAGAAGGGACAGGGAGCCCTCAACCCCATTCTACCCATAAGGGTGGAACCCTCATGACCTAATCACTTTCCAGAGGCCTTGCCTCCAGGCCTCCCTCCTCACACTGGTATTAGAATTCAACATATGAATTTGGGGTGAGGGGAGTGGACAAAAACATTCATTCAGTCTATAGCGCTGTCCTACAACTCCGCCTCCCTTGTGGACTTCAGTGGTGGTAGGGAAGGGCTGGGAAGGAGTGGATCACATCATGAACTCTGGTTCATTGGTTCATCTCTCTTAGTAGAGTTTTTTGGTTCTTTGAGTTCTACCACTTAAGCTTTCTTACAGTGTCATTTTCTGTGTGGGATTCCCTGTGTTCACAGGTCATCAGAGTGCAGTGTGCCCTGTCAGTAGGTAGAGAGAACCCACTTTCCATAAACAGAGCTGCTGGACACAGAATTAAACAGCAGGTTTTATAAGCAACTAGTGCATCTGTCTGCAAACAGCATAGTCCCCAAACTCATGTGACAAAAATCACCTGGAGAGCATGTGAAAACAAACTGTTCCTCCAGTGTTTCTGAGTGCCTCTAGGGTGAAACCCAAGAATTTGCATCTCTAACAGGTTTCCAGGTGGTGCTAATGAGGCTATCCAAGCCCCAAACACACTTTAAGAACCACTGGCTTAGTGGAACCTGACCAAGTAAATTCTGTGATCTCACCGTGGGATACATATGGATTCAACAGAGCATGAGTCCTCCAATGCTCACAAAATCACCGTAGTATCTTTATTCAGCACTGTATTCTCACAGACAACCAACTAGCTAACTACTATCACTTCTTTTTTTTCCCCAGTGTTTTATATATAGACCTCAGCCTTTAAAATTAGCATAAGGAAGACACAAAATCACACAAAATCACCCAAAGGCTGAGTGGCCCTCACGGTTACAGAGTTCCTGGTTTACAGAGCAATTCCCCTTCATAGGATTTTATGGGGGGGGATATGGTCTCAGAACAGTGTGGGGGTGCCTGGGTGGCTCAGTCGTTAAGCATCTGCCTTTGGCTCGGGTCTTGATCCCAGGGTCCTGGGATCGAGTCCCACATTGGGCTCCCTGTTCTGTGGGAAGCCTGCTTCTCTCTCACTCCCTACTTGTGTTCCCTCTCTAGCTCTGTTTCTGTCAAATAAATAAATAAAATCTTAAAAAAAAAAAAAAAAGAACAGTGTGACCCATGCACCATGACCCGTTGACTAGAAATACTAGTACTAGCACTTAAATCTTCGACATCAGGATCCAAGCTTTCACCCCATCATGGTAAGAAATTGTGCAAAGGGTTAAGACGGACAGTGGAGTTGTATGAGGTGAACCTAAAGACCCACGTTTCTGAGGTGTCTGGAGGTTCAGGCTTTCAGTCACAAAGGTACCGACAAGACACAAATAATGGCAAGTAACAATGCCTTACTTGGGGCAAGTTTAAAGAGCACTTCCTAGGGCGCCTGGGTGGCTCAGTCAGTTAAGCCTCTGCTTTCAGCTCAGGTCATGATCCCAGGGCCCTGGGATCTCGCTCAGCACCCCAGCATCTGCCTCCTTGCTCTGCTGCTCCCTCTCCCTCTGCCCCTCCTCGCTGCTTGTGTTCTCTCGCCCTCTCTCTCTAATAAATAAAATCTTACCAAAAAAAAAGCATTTCCCATGTGTTATTACACACACACACACACCACCACCACCACCACCAATGAAGCACTCACCCCACTGCTCCTGATATGAGAGAGCTAAAAAGACCTAGAAGCCTAGGCAGGATGTCTGGGATGTGGCTTGCCACTTTTTTCACACCCCTACCTCAAAACGGTAGAGGGCACCTTCTCCCCTACCTTGGGATCCAGATAGCCGTGGGAGGGGTGCACACAAGGCTCTTCCAGGAAGCTTAGGGACCTTAGCTGCCCATATGCCCTGCCCTTCCCTCCTTCAGCATCCTGGGGTCTGAGGTGGGAGTGGCCAGGCTGGCTTTACGATGGACAGTGTCTAGCAAGTAACTGGACTCTGCTATAAGGGGTGGTCAGGCCGAAGTGACATGGTCTGAGGCCATAGCCCTATCTGTGGCAGGCTGAACAAGCCATGGGCTGCTCGGGCTGGCAGCTGCTGGGGCTTGAAGCAGCCCATAAGTATCTCCTGTCAGTCAAGAAACCATCTGGCTAGAGGCATCTTCTGAAGCACAGGAACTGGGTCCCAGGAGGCATGAGAAGACTGGGTCCTAGTGGCTTTCCCAGAGGCCTGGAACTCTCAAGGCCAAAGCTTCTGGGTCAGTGCTCCTGGTGAGTGGACCCAAAGGCACGGTGCAGGCCTGAATTCAAGGTTCCTCATCACAATGTTTAGGAGGGACATGCCCTGGGGTCTCTGCACCACCTGGGGGTGAGACCACCTAGCTAGGACGAGGAAAGGATGGGGGGCCTGCAGGAATGAACTCAGTGCAGCCCCCAGGTCATTTACTGGGAAGGACTCCCCAAGGGAGACATTTTTCAGAGGTATCAACGGGCACCAACTGGAGTTGGTTGGGGCTGGCTTCAAGGTGCTGGTGCGCCCCTGGCTGGGTGAGTTTAGGACTGTGACTGACCGCAAGAGGCAAGGGCTAGCTGTTGAGAGGTTATCTCTTTATCAATCTTTATCTCTTCTCCCCCATTAACCTCTCCGAACCCCTCTGTCTCTCTGTCACCATTCAAGAATTATTCTCTGCTCCAGCTCAGGGTCCCAGGCACCTTTTCTGCCACCCCTGACCCTGTTGCTGCCAGCTCCAAGCCCCAGAGAGGTAAATGTCACCACCCCATCTAGTGGCTTAGAGCCAGCTTCTCCCCTAATTCCCCCAGGTGAGTTCCAGGCTCTCCCTCCCTCCTCTGCTCACCTAGACAGGCCAGGTGAGGTGCTCTATGGCCCTTTCCTCCCTCCCAGCTCCAAGGCACTGAAGGGCCTTGGATGTTATCCTGCAGGCCAGTGGCCAGCAAGGACCCACATAAACACAGTGCAACAAGGCAGACACTGGCCACTCCGTGGTGGAGACAGTGGGGACTGCGGAGCCTCTAAACGACTCTGGTAGGCACCAGCTACCAGCAAGTCCCTCTAAGTGTGGAGCAGGGAGAGGAGGGTGGTGACCTGTATGTCTGAGGTTCTGAGGTCAGGGGACGGAAGGCCTTGGGTGCCCACATTGTTGTAGGGTATTCCACAAGCCCCTGTGGCCCTAGCAACTTCATCCCTTCTTCTGTTGGAACCAGGGAAGGTGGCAATGGTCATCACTGAATTAGCTAGTACCTAGGAGGCTGTTTCCTGCAAATGGAGAGCCCCTAACCAGTGGCAGAGCCAAGTCTGCAGGAGATGAGTCTCCCCATCCTCATCTCCATTAAGCCTCCTAAAATAAGTGTAAAATCTAATTTTCAGGTGTGGGGACCTAGTCTCCCCATCTTCTCAAAATCAAGGGCAGTTGGGGCTCCTGGGTGGCTCAGTGGGTTAAAGCCTCTGCTTTTGGCTCAGGTCATCATCTCAGGGTCCTGGGATCAAGGCCCACATCCATCTCTCTGCTGGGCGGTGAGCCTGACTCCCCCCACCCCCGCCTGCCTCTCTGACTACCTGTAATCTCTCTCTGTCAAATAAATAAATTAAATCTTAAAAAACAACAACAAACAAAAAAATCGGCCTAGCTTCTTAAGTCCCTTAGACAAGAAAGAGAGGAGCCGTTTTGTCACCAACCTGTTGCCCAGGCGCGCAGCCCGAGGACCGAAGAACGAGGGCCAGGGACTCAGTGCCCACTTTCCTCAGGATCTCAGTTCACGGAGCTGTGGAGGGCGAAGGAGCCAAGAACCACCTGTCGCGGGCGCCGCTCCACATCCACATGGGCAGCAGGGAGAGGACGCCTGTCCCAGAGCAAGCGGAGCCAGCGGGGAGAGGCGGCTCAAGCTCCCCAGGTCGGAATGAGGGGCGCTTCTCGGGGTCCAGACGGCGGCCCTGCGCGGGGAGCGTCCTGGGCCCGCCGAATCTGGCGCGCGGGGCCCGCAGGAGAGCCCGCTCGTCGGCCTCGGAGAGTCTTGGGCCGCTGACGAGCACGCGGCGACGGAGGGGGCCGCAGGGGTCTCGGGGTCGCGGCGCTGGGCGGGAGGCGCCTCCGCCACCTCGGTCTTTCGGGTACGTGCTTGCCTCGGCGCGGTCAGCTCCCGCCCCCAGCAATCCGCGTTGGGGTCCCAAACTTCTTGCCGCGGGAATACACACAAGCTCTTCCTACGGGCCTTGGGGTCCCCAGTCTCTGGGCTCGGCCGGGACCCCGTTCCCTTACTCCGGCGCCGGGTGTCGGGTCCTCACTCGACGGCTGGCGCGCCGCTGGTTCCACAGCCGCGCGCCGGCGAGCAGGAGCCACTGCCGGTGGCGGCCGGAGCGGGCGGAGGGCCTACCTGTGGCGGCGGGAACGAGGCCGGCTTTAGGCCGCCCGCGACAAACTTAAGAACCGCTCGGCGGCGCCCGGGAGCCGCGGGAGAGCCGGCGCCGCAGGTGAGGGCGCGGGGTCGCGGGGAGAGGCGGGCGTGCTCCCCATCCCCGCTGCCAGCCATCCCGCTGTCGCCCCGCAGGTGGAGGGGGCGGCTGGACGTCGCGGGGCCCCTTTTCCGCAGGCCGGCTGCACCCGGCGGGAGAGGGCGCAGGGCGGCCGGGGCTGCGCAAAGGCCTTGGCTACGCGTGGCCGGGCCGCAGGCCACGGCTTCCGGGGCCGCGGCGGGGGGCCTGAACTGCGGGTGGAGGCGGAGGTGCGCTCTCGGAGGAGGGCAGCCGCAGCCCTCAGGGTGAGGTGTCATTGGAACCTTAAAACAGGCCCTCTCTGGGCGCCTGGGTGGCTCAGTGGGTTAAAGCCTCTGCCTTCGGCTCAGGTTATAATCTCAGGGTCCTGGGATGGAGGCCCACATTGGGCTCTCTGCTCAGCAGGGAGCCTGCTTCTTCCTCTTTCTGCCTGCCTCTCTGCCTACTTGTGATCTCTCTCTGTCAAATAAATAAATAAAATCTTAAAACAAAACAAAACAAAACAGGCCCTCTGAAGGGTAGGTGGGCAAGGGGTTGAGCCCCGTTCACCGGTGGCAGAGCAAGTAGAGTAAGAGCTCTTAGAAAAGAGATTAAGTAGAGGATCCTGGGTAGCTCCGTGGGTTAAGTGTCTAACTCCTGGTTTCAGGTCAGGTCCTGATCTCAGGATTATGAGACAGAGCCCCACCCTCACTGTGGAGTAAACTTGATATTCCCTCTCTCCTTCTGCCCCTCCCCCTCCACTGGTGCGTGTGCGCACGCGCACCCTTTCTCCCTCATAAATCTTTTAAAAAAGAAATGAAGTTACATTTCATACAAGCAGACGGGATTCCCTAGATTTTTATTTAAATCTGGGACTTTTTTTTTTTTTTTAAATCACAGCAGGTCTCCTTGTTCTACAGCAGTCCCAGGAGCTTAAGAGCTGGCTGAGTTAGCAAACTGAGCAGAGAGGCAGAAAGTCGGGGATAATTTATTATTATTTTTTGGGGAGAGAGAGGAGGGGGTTCAGAGGGCAGAGAGAGAATACTAAGCAGGCTCCACACCCAGCACACGGCGGGGCTTCCCTCCAGGCTCCACCTGGGTCTCCATCTCAGGACCCTGAGATCATGACCCCAGGCGAAATCAAGAGCAGGACAGCCAACTGACTGAGCCACCCAGGTGCCCCAGGCAGGGATAATTTAAATCAGTAGTTCTCAAAGTGTGGTTTCTGAACCAGTAGCATAAGCACCATCTAAGAAGTTGTTAGACCTACAAATTCTTAGCCTCTTTCCAACCTCCTGAATCAGAAACTCTAGGGAAGACTCCTAGAGGTCTGTGTTTTAATCAGTCCTCTGGGTGATTTTAATACACTCCAAGTTTGGAAATCACTGTGTAAAGAGATGGAGCCTTTGGGTCTGGCTGAGCCATCCTGTTCATAAGTACTTTATATACTTCTCCATTCTCACAGGGATGGAACATGTGGATTGGGCTGTCCCATTTTATAGCTGAGGACATGAAGTCAGAGGATTTCAGGCAGTCAAGGAGGTTGGCCCCTGCAGCCTGAGCCAGGCCTTCAGGTTCTAGCTGATGACTCACACCCCACCTGTCTGGCTCCTGGCTCCCACTTAGGAGCAGGCAGCACCTCTATTATAATGTTAGTGTAGAAAGGGCCACACTGGTTGCCCCTGGAGACAATAGCTTCCCCCTTATTCATGAGCTAGCTTCCCATTTGTGTGGCCCTTCTTTCCCTCATTTTGTAGCCAAACTCTCTATCACTTTCAATTTCCAGGGGGTGATGCCTCAGAGAATGACATCCTCTGGTTGATGGGGAAGATGGGTTATCCATCATACACCCCAGCAGTGAGCCCTACCTGCAGCTGTGGCAGGTATTGGCCCCTAAGCCCTCCCCCCACCTCCCAGCCTGGCCTAGCCTTGTTCCTCAATCCCATTTGAGCCGCCTGCTTTGTGCTGTGAACTGTTCCTTGCACAGCACAGGAATACTTGAGAACTGGGCTATCAGTTGTGATGCCAGTTTCAGGCATTCTGGGGCACTTGCCAAATATCTCCTACTATGACTTCTCAAGCTCAGTCTGTGAGCTCGAGGATCCCAGAAGAGGAAGTATACAGACTTGACAGAAGTCCTCCAGGCCCTCCCCCACACTTTAAATGCCAGATACTTATTGTTCCAAAGTCCAGGGCTAGAATTAACCACGTAGCTGGAAAAGTATGTCTGTCCCCCACCCTCACCCTGCAATACCCATTCTTTTACTCAGAGTCATGGAGAGCCATGGAGAAGTAGAGATCTGATTGCTCCTCAACTCCCGTCATTGCGTTTTAAAAAACTGCCAATGGCAGGCAGAGCTCTGCTTAGCCAAATGCCTGTGCCCAGGAGGCATGGAGCTAGCTGCAGATAGCATCACTTGCATGGTCAGTCCTGCCTTTGTCTAGGGTCTGGACTCTTGGGGCCACGGGATGGGAGAAGCAGTAGGGTACTGGGAAAGATAACTTGTGTATGCCAGGCACCATCCCTGGTGATGGGCAGGAGATTGGATCTGCATCAGCATGTGCTTTACCTTCAAGGAGCATGTAGACTAGTGGTCTAGTATGGGAGGGGTGATATCTAGCTATCTCTCTACCTACCTATTTATCTATCTGGGTATGTATCTAGATTTATTTTTTTAAGACTTTATTTATTTATTAAAGAGGGTGGAGAATGCGCCTGAGAGAGAGCAAACACAGGGAGGAGAGGCAGAGGGAGAGGAAGAAGCAGACTCCCCGGTGAGCAGGGAGCCCACTGCAGGGCTTGATCCCAGGACCTAGAATCATGATCTGAGCTGAAGGCAGACACTTAACCCACTGAGCCACCCAGGCATGTATCTAGATTTAGATACAGATATCTACTAAACTGACAATTGTCATGGGTGGCTTAAAATGTTTTAGGGTTTCTCAGGAGGGAAAGGTTGCTTTTCCCTGGAACAAGCAGGGAAAGCATCATGAAGAAATTAACACTTGGGCTGAATCTTGAATCCTGGGAAAAATTTGGGGAGGAGGACAGAGTGAGAGAAGGAGAAGCAGGCTTCCTGCTGAACAAGGAGCCTGATGGGGGCTCAATCCCGGGTCTCCGGGATCATGACCTGAGTTCTGGTGGTGATGTTTTTGCCTGCAGGGACATTGCCACCAGGAACTGCCTGCTGAGTACCCAAGATTGGAGACTTTGGGATGGCAAGAGATATCTACAGGTGTGGGGTCTGGGGAGGTGGGGAAGGCTGCTGCTCCAAAGGAGTTTACCAGCCCTCTGGTGACACTTGAGCAACTCATCATGCCACTCCTCCCTCCTGTAGAGCTGCCTATTACTGCACACGCACACACCCCTCCCCTCGCACTGCCGGTCACACGGATGCCCCCAGAGGCCTTCTTGGAGGGCATCTTCATATCCAAGACAGACTCCTGGTGATAACACACCCAAGCCCCTCCCTAGCCTTCGGCCACCTTGTGAGGGAAAGGGGAGGCTATGCCTGACAGGTTTCATTCAGTTTCCCCCACTTGTGATGTAGGTCTTTTGGGGGTGCTGCTCTGGGAGATCTTCTCATCAGGCCACATGCTCTACCCTGGGTGTGTCAACCCGGATGTGCTGTGCTGTACTTGGTCACTGGAGGCAGACGGATGGGCCCTGCCAGGGGCTGTCCGGGGCCTGTGTGGGCATTGAATGTTGTCCAGGAAGGAAGGTCCTTCACAGCCGTGGGAGGGATGAACTCCTGCCTCTTCCCACATACCATATCATGATTCAGTGTTGGCAGCACCGGCCTGAACTCCGCCCCAGTTTGCCGGCATCTTGGGGCATCTTGGAGCATCCCTGCCTTCCGGGTTACAAGATCCTGATGTACTGAATTCACTCCTGCCAATAGAGCTGGGGCCCACCCTGGAGCAGGAAGGGAGTTCTGGGCTGGGAAGCAGGTCTTTGGAGGGCCTAAGAGCCCCACAGGCCCAGAACTGGAATCTGGAGAGTTTAAAGAGCTGGGGAGGGAGCTTCCATGACCCCTGGCTACCCTCTAGTCTCAAGACCCCCAAATCCAAGGACTTCTAACCTCAGGGGGGATTCCAAAGGAATCCAACAGAATCCCCCCTATGGCTCTTGGGCCCCAAGGGGCCCTGAAGGTTAGGACTCAGGCACTGTCCCTAGCAGTGTTTCCTCCTTGCACTCTTCCCCAGGCTTCTAGGGAGCTTGCTATTCCAGTAGACTCTGTCCTCTGCAGCCTTTGCTGTGTGTCTGGGCCTTTCTCAGGGCTGGCCTGGCACCACTGGACCCTCCATCCTGGAAACCCACTCAGGTTTCCTGGAGAAGAGCTTGGCCACTCCCAGCCTTTGATCTTTGGGACCAGAGGCTGAAACTGCCTCCTGTAGGAAGCCTTCTCTGGATTACCCTTCCCCCATGAGCATCCTTCATCTGAGCAGCCCCCAGTCCTACAGATGCCTCTAATAAAGAACTCTTTTCATACCCTCCAGTGATCTGAGTGGACATGAGGGATGCCAGAGAAGTGAGAAAGGGACCAGAGGAGGGAGGGGACGAGGCCTGAGTCACCAAAGCTGGTGT
The DNA here is from genome assembly GCA_004023965.1 of Spilogale gracilis. Classification (NCBI taxonomy): domain Eukaryota; kingdom Metazoa; phylum Chordata; class Mammalia; order Carnivora; family Mephitidae; genus Spilogale; species Spilogale gracilis. The sequence goes on along the minus strand of PITA01005631.1, from coordinate 70,097 downwards.
TTTTGAGTTTTATTGGGAAAGGCTGTCCATTGTAGTGTGGGAGGTTAGACCAATAGATCTAGTGCCTGCGAAATAAAATCATTATCTGGTCTCTCTAGAGAGACATGCAGCTCCCTGGGAAGAGCTGGGCAGAGGAAGGAGCCCATTGTCCCAGCCACCCCTCCCCCACCCCCACCCTGTTAATTAGTGCCATCGGTTCCGGGAACTCTGGGTCTTGTACAGGGGACAGCCCCCAGCGCGTGCAGTGTGTCCCATAGTGGTTGGCACCTGGCCCTGCAGAGCCCTGTGAATCGCCCCGCACGGCGGGGTTTCAGTCTCTCGCCGGCATGCATGCATGGCGGGGACCCAGCCGCAGGTCCATCTGTTAGAACCTAGGGGCCTAGCCTCATCTCTCTGCCAGGCTGGCCAGGATGCTAATGAGATTGTCCAGCCCCAGCAAATAGCCATCCTCGCGGTTGCCCTCTTCCCAGGGCCTCCGGTGGTCCAGGGTCTGGCCGTCGGGCAGGGGCGTGGTCTTGCCGAAGTCGATGAGCCACACACCAGCTCGATGGCAGTGATCATGCACGAAGAGAAGGGAGCTGCCGATCACCTGCCAAGCCCCACACCGTCAGGCCGCAGCCCTTTCCGGGAGAAGCCTCCCATCCTATTTCCGCCATAGCCCTCACAGCCCTGGCACTTGAGCCTACCCCTTTTACCTCATGCCTCCTGAAGAACTCAGAGACCTCCAGGGTGTCCCGGATCTGCTGCAGGCGGTTCAGATACCTCCTCTGGAGAGGGCAGGATGGGATAGGAGGGCAGATTAACCAAATACTAATTGAGCCTCTGCTAGTATCAGGGGCCACGATGCATGCTTGGCTTGGCAGATACCGTGGTGAGGAAGACACAGGTCCCCAGGTGCGATAAATGCTACGATGGGGAGGGGGGTCCACAGACGAGGGCACCAGACACCGGATGACCTACGGGCACCCCCGGGGTTTCAGGTTCCCCAATACCTCAGGGTTCTAGAATCTGGCGCTCACCAGCACTTCCGCATCCCCTTGCACGAACTCCTCGAAGACACGAGTCACCTGCTCCCGGCTTCGTGTGGTCTTAAAATCGGTGCTGCAGGAGCCGTCGGCTTTCTGAAGAAAGTGGAACGTAAGTGGTCAGGGACCCCGCGTTTCTCCTTTGCTCGTTTCTCCTTTGCTCGAGGGGAGAGGATCAGGCTAGAATAGCGGTACCCCCAGGATGTTGGCTACCAGGTATGGCGAGAAGGCCGCGGGAGGAGGTCTGGAGGGTGGGGGTCAACAAGGAGGGCAGAGACTGTGCAGTGGGGTTAGGGCGGAGGCCTGGCCAGGGCTCTACAAAGCGAAGCGGGCCTGGCCCACCTTGATGCCTTCGATGCGGAAGCCAAGCGTGGTGCTGGAGCTGATGCCTTCTCGCCACTGCATGTAGCGTGGCTTGGTGACTGCGCGCTGAGCGTGCTCCTCCTCAGTGGGCGCTGCGGGGTCTACTGCCAGCATCTTCTTGTACATGTCCTTCCGCAGCTTAGGTCGCTCGCGGGCTTTGGTCAGCTCCTCCTCCAGGTAAGTCCTGCGGAGGCGCAGGCAGCGGTGGGGCTTAAGAGAACGCACCCCGGGACCCCTTCCGGCGCGGCTTTGGGCGACCGGGAGAGCGCTCCTCCCCACCCTGTGCCCCCTCCTGGACAGGCAGGGCACGTGTACCTGACGCCCATCTTGCAGTCAAGGACGCAGGGCCCATCGAAGCCGTCGAGCAGGTCCTGCAACTGCAAGTAGCTCTCTCCGTCGCGCTCCACCACCCCGTGGAAGGCGGGGACGCAGCCGCGCAGCGCGTCGGCCATGAGCCGCGCCAGGCAGTAGCGCTCCGGCTCCGAGCTGCGCTTCAGAATCAGCCCGCTGGTGCCAGCCGCCTTGAAACTCCCTGCGGACTGGCACCAGTTAGCGCTGCCGGGTCCCTTCCTTCCCCGGGCAGCCTCCCACCCCACTGGCGCCTGCCCTGTGCTCACCCGTGTGCCCAGCCAGCTGCACCCAGGCGTAGCGCTTCTTGAAAGGGCTCATGACCGGCAGATTCACCATGGTCCGAATCTTCTGCCAGTGGCTTTTCTGAAAGCGACAGGGTCCCGCGTGCACGTTGGCGTCTCAGCAATGCATAAGCCTTCCCTTCCTTGGCATAGGGTCTCCTCCTGCCCCAGCCCACCGCAAGCAGCTAGGGCCCGTGACTCATTCATTCACTCAAGGAAAGTTTATTGTGAGCCTGTGTGGAGGGTACTGAGACCGGCACAGGGTTATAACAAACCATCCAGCTTCTCCATCGTGCTGAAAAGAGCCCAGGACTTAGTGTCGGAAGGCTCAGGTTTGCACCCCAGTTCTGCTGCTCCAGCTGTGTGGGTAGGTTACTAAAGTGTTCTGTCAAGGATTTAGAACTTTCCTGAGCATGAGAATCACCTGATGGTCACCCGTGTTCAAAAAATGCAGACACTCAGTTCTGCCTGAGGGAAACTCTGAGTAGGTCTGGGTGAAATTAAAAAAAAAAAAAAAAATTTGCATTTCTAACAAGGAGATTCTGGGGCTTGAGAAACAAGCCTCTGAGGTCAGTTTCTTCATTTGTAAAATGGGGAAATAATCACTCTCACTGGGTGGTTATGAGTAGTAAATGAGTTTTGAGTGTGACAGGCTCCCTCCCCTGCCCCCCCCCCACAGACCCCATTCCCTGGCATGAAGCAGAAGCTGGACAAATCTGAATTATTGTTTCATTCACTTTGGACCAGTGGTTACTCTCATTTAGGGAGATGAACATGGAAACAAACCTTGGCAAAGGCCCAGGGCAGACAGGCTAGCCTGGCAGGGCCTGGGAAAAGAATGACTGGGGTCTCCCCAAAACCCTCTTGCTGTTACTGGATGCCATCTCACTCCTCACCAGTTGGCTACCCTTGGTCTTCTTAATCTAGACCCAGAAATCTGAGCTTTGAAAGTGGAATGCAGAGCTGAGAGCCTGTCATCTCACATGAAACTGGGTGGGAAATGGAGATTTTGGTGTACCGCTTGCCTCACAAACATTGCTTCTGACCTCCACCCAATCCTGAGAGCCTCTCAGACTCTGGACCTTTCCCTATCTCACTCAAGACTCATGAGTCCTGTGCCCAACCTCTGAAGTACACAGGTTTGCTCATCCAAGTAGTGTGCCTGCTGCCTCCTCCCAGGGATGCTTGTCTAAGAGGAGTTCAGATGCATTGCAGGAGTTACAGGGCTGGAAGTCAACTTAGAAAGCCAGCCTCCTCCCTAATGAGAGGAAGCTGTATGAGAGAGAGGGAGAACTGGCACAGTGGCCTAAGCAAGGGAAGGCTGTTGACCAGGAAGCTCCTTCCCGTGGGGAGGCGGTAGGGGTTAGTCACAGAGCACTGGAATCCGTTGGCTCTATCACTTTTTAGCTCAGTGAACCCAAGTGAGAATTTCATTTGTGTGAGCCTGTTTCCTCTGGGAGGATAGAGCTGCTGCTTTAACAGGAGCCACCATTTACTGACCGCCTACTGCCTGCCAGGCACTTCTCATCTTCCATCAGAAAGCATTGCTCCTGTTTTCCTACTGAAGTCCCTACACGGCCCACTAGGGTGTGATCACATGTCCAACCCCCAGGGATCTGGGGGTGTAGCCAGAAGCAGCCCACTAGAAGCATGACATCTCTTTCAAACTCCCTTTTTTACTCTTTAAATACATACAAGGTTTGCATTCTGCTGCATAATAAATCCAAGTTTTATTATAAAACTCTCCCACCTCCAAATTCTCAAGTAAAATTCCAGGAGGATGTATGTGCCATGTGTATTCAGCGGCAATGTCTTATATCCTCTTCCCCCACTTGTGATTTTCAAATCGTGCACATGAACATCAAGTGCCTGAGGTGCTAACATTATCATCATTTTACAGAAGGAGGTCAAGGCTTAGAGGAGTTCACATCCCCTCACTCCCTGCCTCTAAGGGGCCCAGCCTCTGGCTAAAGTTTTCTACCAGCCCAGCCTCCTCCCCACGTTCCAATTACCCAGGCAGATTCCAGAATCCATGCTACCACACCAACTCCCTTTGGGGGTCAAAGGGGACCTTGTGTGACAAAGAGCTTTGTAGGGGGCTCCTGTGTGGCTGGGTTGGATAAGCGTCTGACTCCTAATTTCAGCTCAGGTCAGCTCTCAAGGTCAGGAGATCCAGCACCTCTTCAGGCTCCATGTTTGGGACTCTTCTCTTTCCTTCTCCCTCTGCCCCTCCCAGCTCATGCTCTTCTTAAAATAAAACAAAATAAAATAAAGTAGCTCTGTATAAAGTGAAGAAATTTGCAGCCACAAGGTGGTGTGTCTGCTCTTTGGGGACACACTGAGATCTGCCTGGGGACCCCTCTCTGTTGGCTGGACACCCCCTGTGTTCTTCCAAAGGAGTAGGTTTAATGGTGTGGTTTCAGGCAGCTTTGAGGCCCACTGGCAGAATTTGGAGGGCAGTGGGACCCGAATGGCCTAAGAGGGTACATCTAGTTCTGTAGCCACCCCAGCGGCCCTGGGTGAGGTGAGATGGGAAAACTGCACCATTTTTTCTTCTGGGATCTTGAAGGAGCAGTGAGTGGAGCTGGAAGATGGGAAGTGAGCTCAGTAGAAGAGGATTTCATCCCTGTCGTCCTGGGCTACTGCCACTGGATTGGTAGATGATGATAACATAGCATTGACTTGCTTCCATGCTGGGGTAAAATGGGGTCATCACCTACTCTCCTCACTCCAATTCTGTTAGGATCATATCAGCAACAGCAACTATGGCTAGTTCTGACCCTGCAGGTTACAAAGGGCTTTCATCTGAGCCCTCCCAGCCACCCCTGGAGGCTGGGAGGACAGGATTCAGCTCTCAGGCCAGGGATGGATATGGCCAAACGTGGAAGGCGTTTATGCAAGTGTCCATGAACTCACCACCATCCAAGGGAGCGCCCTCCCCCAGGGAACAGAATGCAGATAAAAATGCATGTATCCAAAAAGGCTCTTGAAGAGTCATTCTTCAGCGGGTGGGTGGGGGTTTTGGCATATGAACAACAGCAGGGAAGATATTTTTGAGCAGGTAAGGCTTTTATTATATGAATATCAGAAAGCAGATTTGTTATGTTACAGAGTGAAATCTACCTGGAAAGAGGGCCAAAGCCCCAACATCTGGCCCAGACTACTCACCCACAAGTCTGGGCAACCAACTCACAGCCAAAGGCTACCTGGGCATCTTGGGGCTGAAAACCCAGGAGAGCTGACTATGTGAAAGAGTCTTTGAGGAAGTCACAGGGACCCTTTCTGATCCTCACCCCTGGGGCTACACAGGGGAGCATCTCTCTCTCTCTTTCTCTCTCTCTCTCTCTGAGAAGGGCCGATCTGGACACTGGCCTCAGACGCTCCTTTATCCAAGCTCCATTTGGAACACCTGGGGACTCCTTCTTCGATCACATCACACACTTAGTGTATCTTCTGCCAGAATGGACCCTCGTCTTAGGCCCTCACCCCTATACCTGCTGACTCCCACTCCCTACCCTCTAACCACTCGGTCTCTGGCTGAAGCCCTCTGCCAGCCCAACCCCCTCCTCATGTTCCCACTGCCCTATCAAACCAGCACTCCCTGTGGTGGTGGGGTGGTGAGAGCAATCAGTTTAAATTTATAAAATGATTTGCACTAAGGTATAAGTGACCCACCACTTCACCCTCCCAGGGGCATTTGCTTTTTAAAAAGGAAGTCTGTTAACCTAAATTCTGCTCTATAATTAGTGAAAAGTGAAGTGTGGGAGTTCTGGGTCCAGGACAGGATGGCATCGAGGTCTTCTTACCTATCCTGGAGCACTGAAAGAAGAGAACCAAGTGAACAGGAGCAAGCACCCTGTCTTCTGCTGCAGCAATACCCCAAAATTGTTTTTAAAAGGCAGACAAGGCCTAAGAATACAGTTAAGCCAGCTGCTCTCAGGGATAGGCCCCCAACTCCTCTCCTGATGTGTCTGGGTTTCCCTGCTCACAACTTTCTCCTCTACCAGAAGAGGGGCCCCAGGAAAGAGGCAGGTTGCCCAGTCCCAACTACTCTGAGGGAAGCCCAGCTCCAGGCTCTGGACAGGATGTGTGGTGCTCCTAGGAGAGGGAATCCCTCCATCTTGAGTGAACCCAAGACACACTCAAGTCACCGGGTCCATGTGTGACTGTGTGCCAGGGAGAGGCAAGGTAGAGCCTTCCCAGCCGGCCTCTTGCTCTGAGCTAGTCCGTTCTGTGCCCAGGCCCAAGTGTAAGGGGCTGGCCAGCCATTAGCTACCGAGGGCAGCTGCAGGACCCTTGTCTCAGGCACATCTTTGCCGCCCACCGATGGCGACCGCCTCCTGACCTGGGAAGCCCCAAAGGCAGCCTGGGCGGGCACTCTGCGCTGCTCCTGGACCCGCCGCGAGGCAAAGTCCACGCCGGGCCCTTCCACGCGGACGCAGGCAGCTTCTGTCAACAGCTACTGGCTTATCTGTCACCGCCGTGGCTGTTTGCCTTCGGGGAGGCCCCAGCGGGCTGGGGGTTGGGAATGCCTGGGAGCCGCAGCCTTGGAGCTGTTAGGGCCCTCGGCGGCCATCTGCTCCAGCTCCTGGCGCCGGAAGACCGCGGACCTTGGAGAGGGAGAGACCGCCGAAGCCGCTCGGGGCACAGCTGCTGACTGGTCTCGGGTGTCTTGGCCCCACCCGGGCTGCCTAGGTTGCAGGCAGGCTGGGGCTGCGGGACCGCCTCCGACTGGGGGCGGAAGGGAAGTGGGGGTGCTGAGCTCCTGTTGTACCTTCTTCTGCACCCGCTTCTCGGCTTGTCAGAGACCTGACCAGGGCAGCAGTGCACCCAGAACTACTGCTCCGTATTTCGGAGGAGGTGGGGAAGGAGTCCTCTCGCTGCCCCACATTCCACTGCCCTGGAAATCCCTCGGTGGTACCCGCATCCCTGTAGGAGCCGAGGCTGTACTAGGAATGATCATGGATCAGAGGTATCCTTATCTCCGGAGGAGAGAGAGACTCCCCGCACCCTAACACCTGACAGCGGCGTGTGTGTGTGTGTGTGTGTGTGTGTGTGTGTGCACACGCGCGCCCCCGGGCGCATGTGTTCCTGCTCTAGGAGACCTTTTTCCCTCGTGTCCCTTACAAATCACGCTGTCCTCTGGGCAATGTAACTCTCAGCGGGTAACTGAGTCAGATCACTGCCAAGTCTTTAAGGGTCTCCTCCGCCTCTTCCAATCCCAAGGAGCCGCGAAGCCCGAGTTCAGCAGGCGGAGGCCACGCCTCAACCGCTCTCCGCACCGCGCCCAGGCCACCCTGGCGCGTGTCCGCAGCTCTCGCCGCCCCTCTCGGCGGTCCTGGAGCCACCAGAGCCTGTGGGGCGCCCTTCGCCTCTCCCTCCGCTCCAGGACACTTGCATAACTAGAGCAACTCCTTCGCGTTGACCGCGGGTAGTTATTTAAAATATTCGGCCTTGGTTAAAAAGAGGGGACAAGATGGCTATGCGAGGGGCGGTACACCCCTAAGGGGCAGGCACTGGGAATGACTTCGCTGCACCCTGACCTGGGTTATCCGAGGGTCAAACCTGGCCCCGGAACAGCCAGGTTACCAGAGGTGGCGATTAGCGGGAGGATCCCCCCGCGTTCAGACTCCGTTCTACCTTCTCCCGGCTTTAATTATGAGCGGTAAACCAGGCGGGGGCTGCGTTCCACTCCCTGCCCGAGCCCCCGACCCCCAGCCCCTCCCTTCTCTGCGTCCACGCCTCGCGCGGGCGCGGGGAGCAGACGGCGGCAGCTCCGGAGCAGAGCCTGGAGCGCCGCTCCACTCCCACTCAGGAGAGGGAAACCGTGGCAACGGCGGGGGTGGGGCCACCGCGCGGGAGAGGGGGCGGGGAGAGAGGAAGACTCGTTCGCCCCCTCTCTCCTAGAGTTCGCGGGGCAAGTCCAAGCCCCTCCGATCCCTCCGACTCCACTACCCTGCCCGCAAGTCACGATCTCCACCCCCGCCCCACCTGGTGCCCACGGCCGGTCGCAGACCCCTCCTCCCTCTCCTTCTTAGACACCTTAGGGCCCGGGCCGCGACCCGCCGGTGGAAGCCAGGAGAAAACTGCCAAGGCGGGAGGTCGGCCTGGGACCTCCCTGTGACCCCCAGGCCCCAGCTAAGCAGTGAGGGTCAGACTCTCGGAGGAGGGAGCTGAGAACCGGGGTCAGCCCTCCGCCAACTCAGAGCTGGGTCCGCCGCGCGCAGCCCCCGCGCCCCGCGCTGGCCCCGCCCCCGCGGCCCATACCTGACCCACGTCCTCGCTGGCTTCCAGCTGCACGTTGCCGCGGCTCCGGCTTTCGCTGTCGCTCAGCAGATCGTCCTCCGAGTCCTCGGGCAGCGACGAGGAGCCAGTGGAGGAGAGCGACGAGGTGGAGAGGCGGCGGGGCTGCTGCAGGTGCGAGGAGCCCACCGCCGGGAGCCAGCCACCCGCCGGCTCCCGCGGCTCCGGGCTGGCCGGAGGCACGTCCGGCTCCTCGGCTGTCACAGTCAGCTGCGGGATCACCGGGGCCGGGGAAGCCCGCGGAAGCCCGTTGGGGACCTGTCCCCCACGCCTCTTGGCTCCGCGGGCCCGGGGCTCCCCTGCGGCGGCGGCGGCAGCGACCGCAGCGCAGCGCGCCTCGAAGAGCAGGCGCAGCTCCCCGACACTCCGGCGCGGGGCCCGCTCCAGCCCCGGGCTGCAGGGCCCCGTGCCTCCCGGCCGCGCCATGCTCGTCGGGCCCCCGGGCAGCGTCATTTCCCCGCACGCGAGCCGCACCGGAGCCCACCAGCCCGCGCCGCTGCGAAGACTGGAGACGCTCGCTGCCCCCGGCGCGAGACTGCCCCGAGGCGGAGCCTGTGCCGCCTGCCCTCCTGGGCCCCGCCTCGGCCGCGCCCCCCGCCCACTCCTTTCACTTTCAGAGAAAGCGCGGGCCTCTAAGGGCCCTTGCCCCGCGGGGAAGCTCGTCGTTGCTCCTCCAGGTGGGCGGGAAGCCCAGACCTCGTGGACACAAAGCCAGGGCCTGGCTCGCACGGCCCTCCTGTGCCCTCCCTCAAGGAGACGGGAGGAGTCGCCCCGTCGCCGGGCCCTGTGGTCTTGGAGATGGGCCCGCTCTCGCTCTCCCGCACTGTCCCTCCAGCTCCTTTCCGCATTCCATCCATCCCTGGGCCAAGGCTTCCAGGTTTCCCGGCTTTCCTACGCGCCCGGGGCGCGTTCAGCGCTGAATGCACGACTATCACCGAAGATGCCTCACCCCAGGGCGTGCGCCCCAGCGAGGATCTGTCCGGGGACCGACCTGAGGCTTCTTCCCTCAAGCTCCCCACTCACCAGAGAGCTGAGATCAAGGTCAGGGGGGCGGGGCCTGAATCTCTCCGGGTGACTGACGGAGTCCGGGGCTGCACCGCTCCGCTACTTCGGGGCTGGGGAGGCCAGCCCTTCTTCCTCCTTTCCCTATGGAGTTCCGAGCTTGGAGTCTGCTGTGGGACTATAAACAAATCATTTCACCTCCTTGAAGTGCTGGTTCTCTTCCTCAGGGTTGTTGTCCCTCTCACAGGATTGCTATGAGAATACAACCAAATGAAAATATAAAATCTAGAAAACGTTGGAATAGTTTTTGTGTGGGTGGTAGAAAGAGCCAGTCTCAGGGTCCTCACACTCTAGATGTGCTCTAAGGCAGTCTCTTCCCTTTGTAGATTTAAGAGAACCCCACCTGACCTGGAGCTGTGGCTTTGATGGGGGAAGAGAACCCTGATGTGGGTCAAGGTTTCACACACTACCGTGTGCTCATGGTGGCATCCTGGTGCTTGGGTCTTCAGACACTCCACAAGTTAGTGGTCAACTAACTGCAAAGATGCTTTGAGTAGAAGTTTATATTTCATGACATTTCTTGTTTCCCCCCAAATGCCATCCGGGCGGATCCCTCCTCAAGGGGCTGGATTCTTGGGGGCCCTGTGGCAGGCAGGATGCCCCAGAAGGATTGCCTCTGATACTGATGGAGGCCAAAAGGGGAAACTTTCCTTCCTTTCATTCCCCTCAGCCAGATTAAAGGATGGCCCAGGAGGAGAGAGAAGGGTTCAGAGAGAGAGAATAGGAAGCTGCAGCAGAGAAGAACGAGAAGATCCTGGGGGAATTGATGAAGAAACTCAAAGTGTGGAAGGATGAGTGGAAGGGAAGGAGGGAATGCAGGAATGAAAGAAGGAAATACAGGAGTTTGAGTATTCAAGTCGTCTGGGGAGAGCCTGGAGAATCACATGGTGACCTCCTCTGGGGCACAGGAGTCTAGAGGATCCTGAGTGTGTGGGAGGGGTGTAATCTAGAACTTGACAGCCCAGAAACACTCATATCTCCTGCACTCACCTCCCTTCCTGTTTGGGGGCTACCCTGGTCATCCTCAGAGGGACTGGTACTGCCCTCAGGGCAGGGGAGGGCTGGGGGCAAAGCCAGGGTGGGGAGAGCCAGCAAGGACCCGCAAGTACCTCAAAGGTGGGAGGGAAATGAGAGGAGGGAACATGTTTTGTGCACCTGTGTAAGTCATGTGCCAGTCAATGTGTGGACAATATTGGAGGCACAAACAAGGCAGGAGATGGGTCTCTGTCCTGGCTGCTGAGAGGAGACTTGGGGCAACTCCTTTTCTTCTTGTATCAGGCCCTTGTCCCAAGGCCAGCAAGTAAAGAAGAGCTCTTCACTTTACCGCCCAGGTATCCTGCGTGGAAAGGTAAGGGCAAACCTGGGAATGGGTACTGAAATGAGAACTTGCTTCATAGACTTTTAGAGTGGGAAAGGCCTTTAGATGTGGCCTAGTCTCCTCAAAATACAGGAGAAGTAACAAAGGAGTTAGATGACTCAATCCCAGAAGGTTAAGATCTTTGCACAGGGCCACAGAGCTAGTTGGTGGAAAAGCCAGAGAGTGTCTTGGCTAGGTCCCCTGAGTTCTATTCCTGTGCCATGCATGCTTTCTTTTATTAGCATCTTGTGGTTCGGTCTCTAGTTCCTTATCAAATGAAGTAGAGTCTGCCTCTACCTCCCACGGGCAGAAGGCAGAAGGGGCACCTATTGGGGGACAAGGTGAGGGGGTTCTCATGTCCTATTAGTTGAGCCAGGAATGACCTTCCAAATCCAGGAATCCTGTTGTTTGTGCCTCAGTTTCCTCAGTGTTTGAGGCTGGGAGTAGATGGCTCTGCATAGAGTGAACGCTGTGAAGAAAATCAGACAACTATGTAGATGGATGAATGGCCTCTTCTGGACTGTAAAAATGGGAAACGGGGGCGGGGGCAGAGAAGAATGTTTCAAGGTCTTGATGGTCAGGAGGTAGCTGATCCGAGATAGGCCGAGCATCCCTCTGCCTTATCCACGAGGCGAGGCGGGCTTTGTGTCTGAGGAAAAAAATGATCTTTCTCCTTCTTATGCATCTCAGTTCAGGAATCCTCCTGCACACCCTCCCCCAGGCCTGCTGTCTGGAGTGTCTGAATCTTCATCCCTCCCCATGGCCTTCAGGACTTATCAGGCCTGGGAGCTACATACCTCCTAGGGGATAGCAACATTGGGCACAAAAGCTGGGAAAAGGGGGAAGCCTAGAAAACGCGGTGTGTGAGGTGAGGGTTTTCTGAGGGCCTGGTTTCATTCCCCAGCCTTCCTTACTTAGCTCCCACTCCCAGGGCAGCTCTAATGGCCTCAGGGGCGGGAGTAAAGCCCTTGCTCACCATCCCTGGCCAGGCAGAGCGCCAGTCTCTTCTTCCCAAGACCCACAGGCAGGGAGGGGAAAAGGATGGAGCGCAGCCTTTGCTTTAAAAGGACCTTGAAAGCTTCTCCAGAGAGAACAGAGCTTCTCTGGTATGCACCTCCGTGTGTCTCCGTGTGCTTGCCCGGAGGGGGTGGGGGGATGCGGGTGGGGGTGGGGGTGGGGGTGGCAGGGCCCAGCAGGGTGCTTGCAAGTCTTCCCCTGGGCCAAGTGTACAAGTCTCATTCTGGTCAACAACTCTGAGACAAGCTCTGTGGGACTCCGTATCTTCCAAGGGACTTTCTGACCTGGAGATTCTAACGTTTTGTGACAATACCTGTGATTCCTTCATTCATTCACAGCATAAACTTCCACTGAGCAGCTTCCTCAAACCAGGCATTGTGCTAGGTAAAAAGGACACAGGAATAAGTGGCTCCGATAATGGCCTCCCTCCCTTACTTGGAGTGGTGGTGTGTCATGTTACATTGTCTTCTGGAGAAAGGAAGCCAGAAAAGACCCAGCCAGAAAAACAGGCCCCAGGATGCTAAGTGGCTCTGTTTCCAAGGGACTGTCAGTGAGACCTTGCCCTTCTGGCTGCTCCCTGCATCCCACCCAATTCCCCAGCCCCCTCAGTCTGATGCCCTTTTCTGCCCAGAGCACCCTAGAAAGGGCACCAGAGGGCTGGCCACAGCCAGGGCCCAAGGCAGCTTGAGCAGGGGGAGGTAAGAATTGGAGGTCTCCTTCCTCCAGCTTAGAGGAGTGAAGGGATGTTTTCACTTGACAACCCCAGACCCTTTTCCTTGCCCCTGGGTTTCTCTTCCTCCCCATGCAATTTCTTATGCCCTTATCAGCAAAGCTGGTGGGAATATTCTGGGTTTGCATGCTAGGACACTTTAGCAGGGCTAGGGATCCAGCAGCGTTTGCTAACCCTTCACTGTCTGAATCACTGGTTAAAACAAACAAAATGTGCCACCAGCCTGTGTATGTGCAGTAAGAACATTTTCTCTCTTGACACACTTCAGAAACAAGGTTTCCCATCCCTCTCAGGAGCCTATGTTCCTGTGGTTTTCCCTCCTCCCTCTCTCCAGAACTCAGAACCACACGCTCTCTCCCAGTGGCCAAGGGGAGGCAGAGGGGACTGAGAGCATCTGAGGTTAAGGATGCGGCTGCCGGTCGTCGAAGGGACTCTTCTGAGAACGCCCGGCCTCCGTTTCCCATGTCCCCACCAGTGCACGTCCCGGAATCTTGTACCCGATGGCTTGGGTGTTGCCCTGCATTGCACTGGTGGCCTGACTTCCATCCTGGATGCCGGGCGACCGAGTCCACAGAGTGTCAGGTGGCCGGGCGAAACGAGGAGTCACCAGGGAAGCTGAGCGCTGGCCCCGGGTCCGGAGAGCTGGTGCCGGCTCCTTCTCCGAGCTGCCGCGGGAGCTGAAAGCTGAGGCGGTGCTCCCAAGTCCGGGAAGTCGCCCGCATCCCGCTGGGGTCCATGCCTGGAGGAATGCGCGTGCGTGCAGGCGGCGGGGCCCCGAGGGTGCCAGCAGAGGCCGAGGCTGTTGGTTCGTCGGGGCTCCCGCAGCGCTGCCGCCCTGGGTCGAGTGAGCCTGAGGCCATCTGCCACAGCCACGTTTCTCGCTGTCTTGGGTCGAACCCAAAGAATGGGCAGCCTGGGTCTCAGACCCGCGGGCGCTGCCCTCTGGGGACAGAATGGGAGGGACAGGTGGGATCGAATGCCGGAGAACTCAGCGGCTCCGCTGGACATTCGCTTGCCCCGCTTTCTTCCCCTTCCCTTCACCACATTTATTGGGTGTTAACTAAGTGCCAGGTGCTGCTGGGAACTGGGGATATGTGGCAGACACAAGTAGCTTCCAGGCTGAGGGATTTACATAGGAGACTCACAAATAATAACAGTACAGCGTAGTAAGTGCCGGGCTGGGGAGGGCCAGCAGAAGATGCTCCCAAACCCGGGCGGGAGGGGAGATCAAGGAAGGCTTCTGGAGGTGACCTTTCAGCTGAGTGCAGAAGGGTGGGGAGGAGCTCTCCACGAAAATGGATGGCAACAGAACAGTGCAATCCTGGTGAAGGTGAATGTGGGCTGAGCAAGATGCCGCCTCCACACACTTTGCAAAGCCGGGTCACTGACAGCTAAAGAAGAGAAAAATAATTTTTTTTAAAAGTAGGCTCCATGGGGCTAGAACTCACAACTCCAAGATCCTTGAAGAGTTGGTGGCTTAATCGACTGAGCCACCCAGGTGCCTCATAATAATTTGATATATGTATTTTAATAATTTGATATTTTAAAGAGGGTATTGAGGTAGTCACTGTGGGAAGGATCAGAACATTTTGTTAGTCTTCTTTACACGGATTTTCTGGATTTTCGGGTTTGGTACTGTTTTATGTTTTAATGACTCGTGGTGAGGGTGGGTAGGTGGAGCCTCACCATCTTTCTGCTGGGGCGTGGAGAGGTGGGGTGGCCTTCCCAGCCACTTTCACATTGGCCAGTCTGGAGAGGGCAGGCCAAAAGGCAGCTCTACTCTGACTTTCCCCAGGCAGTCAGTCCCAGTGCCCACCCATCAGAATCTCAATCTGGAAGCAGAGTTTCTTGGCTCAGGAGGTGGGAGCTGCCAGGAGTTGGAGCTAAGTGCTCCAGCTTCTGGTAGCACCGCGGCCCCACTCAGGCTGGTCTGCAGCTTACACCCCTTTAAACCACTGCCCACTCCAGCCTGACCCCTGCCCCTCTGCCCCCAAAGTCTTCGCTCCCAAGCCCGCAGCCCCTGCTCTAAGAACAGCATTTATTGAGCTGCTTCTGGATAAGGTACACGTAATCTTTAACACGATCCAAGCAGATCTTATGTTAAAGATGGGAAATTTGTGACTCAGAAGAGTTGACTAGCTCAGCCCTCAGTAGTAAGTGGCAGAACTGGGATGTGAACCCTATACTGAGCCTGCAGTACCTTGTGACTCTCAGCTCTCCCCTGGGCCCAGAGCACCTTCTGGAATCCCGAGATGTGCCTGTGCTGCAGTAGCTAAGCCCTGGTGCAGGGCCAAGAAACTCCACTTCCAGGTTCCCCTCAACCAGGACTGGGGCTGGCCTGGGGAGCCTTACAGAGAAGACAGGCTGCTCCTTGGCCCTCATAGTGCTGCTGCTCCCTCCAGCCCAACACTTTACTCTTCAAGGGAACTGAGAGGTCCCTTGGGTCAGTAACATCACACAAAAACTCGTTAGGGGCTGATGGTCTCCTGGCTCCCAAGAATTGCTGGACACTAGCACCTGGGATTACCCAAGGAAAGCCCTCCACACCAAGGCTCTAGGATTAAGTGGATTGACCCTACATCTCTCTCCCCTCTGCCTGTGGGCAGTCACTTTTCTTTCTGCCCTGGGTATGGCTGCCCCAGAGCACTGGATCCTGGGAGATGCATAGATAAGGCTGTTCTCTGCTCAGAATCCTCCATCTCTAGGGACTAGAGAGCCTGTTCTTCCTAGCAGTCCGGTAGAGGGAGTATTAAGGACTTGGGAGAAAACCTGCCTACCACAGTTGCAAGGTGAGTCCCAAGGACCCACCTCTCCCAACACCAGGGGCAGGCTTAGACTGGGCTCCAACCCTTGTGATTGTCACCTCCCCCACCTTCCCATCTCTAAAGGGGAATAGATGATCCAGGATGTTGCTTTATAAAACATGGTCAGAAAGGCTCAAGACACATCCTCAGCAAGTGGGGATGTGGAGCCCTCCAAGCTCCGTAGCTTGGGAGACTGAGGAGGGGATACTAGGATTTCCTCCGTAGTCTCCAGTCCCTAGGCTCCCCTCTTCACAATCATAAGCCCGGAGCAGGGGAGCAAGGGAATTGCCTAGGTCACTGAAAGCTGGAAGCAGCAGCCTCTCCATGGGGTGGGCACTACCAGGTTCTAGTAAAGCTGGTTGGTACCTTCTAAGGTAGGAAGTAGACCAGGCCAACTGGAGGTCTCCCTGGCTCTAGAGAGCCTCCAGAGAAGCTTTTGGGCAATTAGGCTGCTCAAGAGCTGAAAAGAGCCACTTTCACTTTGGGGAGGTGTCAGGCGAAGAGAAGGGGAAAGAGGGAAACCAAGCACAAGAGAGGCTCTCTTGGACTTTCAAAACATGACTTTCAGTCACCACTCAGGATGCAATCCTTGGACTGAATCTGATCCCCTTGTTAAAACAGGGTGAAAAGTTTATTTACAAATATCTGTACAGGACTCCACAGAAACAGAAAACAAAAGCATTCTTTTTGAAGGGAAGTTGTAGGCAGTAGACCTTCCCTGCACCTGTCAGAAGCAAGACAGACAAACAGACCTATACATCATGAGCTAGGCTTATGGACATTGGCCTTTTTGCTTCTTGGAAGGAAGTGAAAAATGTATAAAACAACCTTAAGTGCCGCACCCTTCAACACTGAAACCACACGGAGTGGGGGGAGGTGTGGAGCAGGGAGCCATGGCAGCAGCTCTCCAGCCTAAGAAATACTGAGAACTGCCAAGAAAGCCGGCTGGGGGTGGGGGTGGGGGTGGGAGAGCAAGCCAACGTCTTAGGCCTGGTCAAGGTCTCGGTTCAGGGGCCTTGCCTCAGTGGAGATTGGAGATGAGTTCTCGGTCCGGACTCCAATGACCAATGAGATTCCTCAGGGGATACGTTGTTGGGTGGCCTTTCTCAGAAGAAAGCTTTAGCAGCTGCGTGCAGGGTTGGGGGGTGGGGGTGGGGTGGGAAATGGCTACGGTGTGGTGCAGTTTTAATAAAAATTTTATTACACAGCCATAATGTAACCGACACTTCTCCAAATCCAAATGATACTAAATACAGATCTACATGGTGGATCAGAATGACTCCAGCAAATTAGATGGGTTCTATAATTTCATGTTTTTGAAAGCCAGAAAGAAAAAAACAGTCCAGGTTCGTCATGATAGGAGAGGTCCCAGCAGCCTCCCGGACTCGGCCGGAGTCCGGGCAACGGTTCGCAGTCTGTGATTCCACATTTGCACAATAGTCTGGAAAGGCTTGCGGCCAATGGACTGTTCAAGTATAGGTGATTTTAGTGAGTCCACTGCCCACCTTCGTCCAACCGAACTGCAGCACGGCTGCCGCAGAGCCGCGGTACGGTCACACTTCACCAGGTTTAGAGTCACAATACTTTTTTTTTTTTTAACCATCCATTGCTGCTTCGTTTTCAAATAAAAAAGTGTAAACTAAGTTAAAGCAACACCAAGGCTTCACTAAACCCAGAAGAGTCACCAAGTTCATTTTTCCGTTTAAATACAACCGAAGTCCGTGATTTCCCATCATCCCACTTCCTGACAGAAAAGTAGAGCGAAGAAGTACAAAGCAGAGCCTCTCTAAGTGCCTCTCCCTCTCGTGGGACTCAGCCACTCTCAGCTGTTTCTTTAGCTTAGTTCTTGGTATATATAGTCAGCTGTACTTTGTTCTGAAAAGATTTGTTAAATGCCACTTTTATTTACACTTGGAGCTTTACACCTGAGAATGATTATCAAGCAGTCAGCTTATCTCTTTTCAAACATTTCATAAAGACATACACACTTCTTTGCTGGCTTCCCCCTAGCTGCACAACAATGTATTTGCCTACCATATATAGGTACACACACACACACACACACACACACACACACACACACGCGCGCGCGCGCACACACACAACTGCACATGCTTGTAACATCCGCAACTGAAATCTTTGTGTTCGTTCTCGCCACAGTCATGTGGAATACCTTCTCTTCAAAAAAAACAAAACAAAACATTATTCCTTCTGAAATAGCAAAACAGAATCACCAGGAAGAGACAAGTATGTGGGGTGGAGAAAAGACACGGTCTATGTTCATCCAAGAAGCTGTGGGCCGTCCCCATGGGGGGAGCAAGACACGTGCACTGCCCCGTCTGGTACCTGGCCGGGGGACTTCCCTCCCACCTGCCAGGACGCAGCCTACATGGCAGGGACCACAAGGGGGGTGCTTTTTCTGAGGTGGGAGTGGAGGGGGAAAGGGCTGTGGGGGGGGTGTTACACAGCTACAGCAGTCAGGCCTGTTTAGTAAGAATCATATTTAATGAGTTTCTTTCTTGCAGTTTCAGATGCTCGAGTACAGCTGAAAAAAATCTGAAACAGCTATAGACCCATGACAGACTGATACAAAGAGTACTGCATTTTAAAAAAATGATTAAAAAATCCACACGTACAGACACACATACACACACGCGCGCTCTCTCTCAAATAGCCCCCCTCCCACCCCACAAATGTACACTTTTTGGAAACTAAATTGGATTTGAAAACCTCTCTTCTGCAGAGATGGGAAGAAGAGAAAGATGAGGAGAGGAAGGAGGACTGCAGGTGCCCAGTCCCCACTCCCTCCACAAGGGTCCGGGGCCAAATGGTCAATGGTTGGGTCTGAGGGAGCCCGTGGAGGAGACTGCCCGCTGCCGCTGCTGCTGCCGCCGCCGCTGCCACCGGGGGCCCCAGCAAGATCCCAGCTCCAGCTAATACTGAATGTGTGCAGAGTGGCCAATGAACTGTGCTGGTTTGAAAACAAAAACAAAAACACAAAACAAAAACAAAACAAAAAAAGGCAAACACAAATCTAAAGACATGGATAAAGCCCGAGAGAGCCCAGGCCCACACTGGGTGAGAGGCCTGTGGGGTGGGGGGTGGGGGGGTGGGAGATGGTGCAGACAAGGGAGGTCTATACAGCAAATGGTTTATATTACAGACGACTGGCAGTTTTAGAGTCTCTTCCCAGTTCTACTGCTGCTCCAGCCCAAAGAGGGCAGATCAAAGGAAAGGAGGAAAAGAGGACACTGTGATGGGGCATGCGGGGTCAGAAGCAGCAGGCTGGGTGCGCTCAAATAAGCCCTCGTCGTTTTTTGTAGTCTTCCAAGTTTAGCGATCTCCTTGGAGCCCCATCTTTGGCTGGTGGAGCCTTGGAGGTGATGGCCAAAGCTTTGGACTCTGTGGGAGAGAAGAGCCAGTTGGCATCTGAGGAGCCTACCGGGTCCTTCTTAGTCTTGTGCTACACTGCTTCCAGCAGCCTGCCTGCCTGTGCCTTGTGCCCCTCCAACATGCCTGCAGCCCAGCTTACTGTGGCCTCTACAACACAGGGGAGCTGAGCGGACACCTGCCCTGCTGTCCAATTCCAGCCCTGGTGCCGTCTGGTCTTCAGCCAACACTGCTCCCCCACCCTCACCTACCCGAGCTGGGAACTTGTAAATCAATCTTCACGTCGAAATCATGTACTTTGAACAAATCTTCTGAGAGGTCACTGGCTGACTTAGAATTCAAATCTTTATCCTTCCCCTGACCCTGCGATGTGAAGAGAAAAACTCATTATAAGAGTTTAAATGCAAGTGGACTTCAAGAAGTGGCAGCCACTAATGGTAGGGGAAAAAAAAAAAAGCTTTGGCTCAAGTTCATTAGCTCTCTCTGCTAAGGCCCTTTCCCGATTCCTTCTCTCAGAGGGAGATCAGGAAAAGCCATAAGGAGGTTTCTTTTCTGAAGCCCATGACAGGGAAAGGGAAGGTTCATGTCTGTGGTGTGGGGGACAGGGAGGGGAAGGCTCAAGACAATTCCTGGGACAGTTTGGGCTCCAAAGGAAAAGACCTAACTTATGCAAAAAACTGCTTCTAACTGGGCAGTTTCTCTGTTTAACATTTTAGTTTTCAAAGAGCTTTCACCTCTATAACCATTTGATCCTTATGTGTCATCAGCTTCTAATTATCCTGTGAGGCAGCAGGACAGAGTATTACCCCCACTGTACACATGAGAAAACGTGGCTCTGATGGCGACATGTCAGTCGCCTAACACTGTAATCCAGGCCTTAAGTAGTGGCGTTGGGTTTAGCAATAAGGTTGTCTCACTAAAATTCAGTAGCTGCTTGTCGTATTTGTCAAGAATCAGAACTGACAAAGGGCTCTAAGTGGGATGTGACGTTCCTCTGGATGGGAACAGTCAGGCCTACGCTAGGGCGCATGTCCGGGCCTGCAGCCTTGCTCCACGGGCCTGCGGGCAGTACGGTACTTGCCTTGCTCATTTCCTTCGGAGCATCTGGTAACACTCCAGAACCGTATTTTGCATTCAGCTGGGCCAAGATGGCAGCTTGAACAGCTGGGTCTCTGGACTGAGAGAGAAATTACTTTAGAGAGTATTTAACACGCACACAGTGCTATTCCGTCGCCCACCAACATGACAAGCACCACAGTGGACCCATAGGCAGGCAGCTCAGTGGGGTTTTCCTCAAGGCAGCAGAGAGAGGCAATGAAAGCTCTGAAGCCCAGCCCAGGCCAGCCTGGACCTAGGTGGCCCAGCCTCCACATTCCTAATGTCTGCTGCATTGGTAAACCCACTCCGACATGGGAGGGCGGGGGTGTGAGTCTGGAGACGTCTACAAATCCATGCCAGGTTTTTACTCCCTGTATGTCCTACAGCAAGATTAAAAAAAAAAAAAAAAAAAAAAAAAAAAAAAAAAAAAAAAGATAGCCAGACCCAAGAGTTCAAGGCAAGCAAATCCCACTAAGACAACATTATTTTTAACTTCCTTATTAATCTCCTAATGGAATTCATTTTATGTCCTAGAATCTAGGTCCTGACTAAAAACGTTCTCTTCCAGTACTCACATTAGAAACAATGGTAGGTTTGCACTGCCGCCTGGTAAAGGGATCCATCTGTTGGTTTTTCATGTTGTGACTTTCAGCCTGAAACAGACACCGTGCATTATAGAACTGTCTCCCTTCCCCTCCCACCTTTTGTTTATCCTAAACTTAGGTATAAATAACAGCCTTTTCAAGGGCTAAAGAAAGTCAAAAGTGGTCTATCATCCTCTTCCCTTCAAGACCAGAGCAGATATGGGGGCAACAACAAAAAGAACAAAAATCAAAGTCGATATGATGAGCACCTGTGGAGTAGAGGCTAAGGGATGGGGAGGGTAAGACGGGCAGGAGACCACTGCTTGTCATTATCATTGATAACTCCTATGGGTCTATATGTGCACACAGAGCCTCTGTATGTGAAGTACACGTTACGTCAGTAATTAAAAAAATAAACTAGGGCTCCTGGTGGCTCAGTGGTTAAGCATCTGCCTCAGCTCAGGTCATGATCCTAGAGTCCTGGGATCGAGCCCCGCATTGGGCTCCCTCCTCAGCAGGGAATCTGCTTCTCCCTCTCTCACTCCCCCTGCTTGTGTTCCCTCTATATCTGTGTTTCTCTCTGTCAAATAAATAAATAAATAAAATCTGCAAAAAAAGAAAAAAATAAACGGAAACAAGAGGTACAGAAGATTTTGTATCATTTTATTAATTAAAATTATTTTCAGTGATCCAAATCCAGTTGTCTTACTCACCACAAGGGCCTTCTCAGACTCCACAATGTTCCACTCCCGGTTCCGCTGGTTGATGTAACTGTGGGGAGTAAAAGGGTGAGTCAGTGGGCTGTGGAAGGAGGGAAGGAAGGCCTTAGCCCTGACCCTGGAGCCAGCGCAGCGCGGGCATGGCCATGGGCTGGCCTGATGATGGTGGGAAGGTCGGTGGGTCCGGAATGGGAGCCCAACCGAAACAGGCACGGTAACACACCTGATGGCGGATATGTTCTTGGTGCGCTGGCGGTCCAGGGCCTCTGCCCGCTCCTCCAGCTCATTCAGCTGGTCTTGGATCTGTTTGGCCTTGTCCTGATCCCCCAGGTCCTCAGCCATGGCCTGCACATAGACAGACGTGTGAGTTTTTGGCCTAGGATGGGCCCTGTATCGCATGTCGCCTTACTTCCAGCACGGCAAGATGGTTCATGTGATGAACAAATGACAGGAAATATGAAAGGACACTGAAAACAAATTTTACAAATGCAAGGTATAATTCTTATCATAGTAGTTAACACCTTGCCATATCCTATCTGGCCCTGGGCCCCTGGGAACAGGGATGTGTAACACTGACCTTGGAACCCAGGCTCCGTGGGGCTCCCTCATCCTACCAAGGCTCACCCCCTCATCCTGATGTGAATAGAAAGCCACCCACCTCAGCTGGGCTTGGCAGTATCATCTGTTCAGACCCAGTGCTGAGAGGACCCTGGTTTCTGCCTTATTACATATAAAACCAAAGGGACTAGGAAGTAAGGGGAATGGAACGGACATGATCAGTTTCAGTTTACAGAAAGGAAAATGGCCAAGGGATGGTGCCCAGGTGCCAGGAAAACACCGTGTTGCTTCCTCTGGAGCCCAATCCCACCACCACCAACTGAGCAGGGGATGAATAAGTTTGATTTCCACATCTTATAGGAAGAGGAAGGAGGTTCAAGTCCTTACCTTTTCCTTTAGCAGCTGAGTCTTCTTCATAGCATAGTTGGGTGGAGCTTTCCTGAACCTTTCTTTCTCTTTTACAATCTGTACCAGAGAGGAGATACCAGCAGTGAGGTATTCCTAAACTATTTCTGCAGACAGGCTAAGTGAGCCCATTTTGGAGGCAAGCAGCTAGTTAAAAGGGGGGGGGGGCTGCTCTTCCTACAGCGGTGTCATGCCCCAGAGAGAGAGAGCGAGCGAGTTCATTCCAAGGGATACTATGCTGCTTCCAGGGTCACGGAGATTCTTTTGGCATAGTCTGAAGGAACATACACCAATAAACAGCAGCAGCCCAAGGACCTGGACTGTAAGGCTAGCCACTGTTCAAGAGAACAGAGATCAAAGAATTTTACCAAAATGTTTTGGAAAACAGAAACTCTTGAAGGATCGAGCCTAGCAGAATATAGATCCCTGAACTCTAAGTACACTTCTTTACTCTAGGACTTCAAATGAGAATGTAGTACAGAGAGAATCTGGATGAACTATTAAGGTAGTAATATCAATATTCTCTCATCCTTTTGCAATAGTAGCACAGGTAAAAACTCAAGGTACAGGGAAAGGGAAGAAACTCATGATGTTCTCGAACACTGGTTCTTACTGAACCTCCAGTCTCTGGGGCACCAGGTTTCTTACCTCTTCAATATCCTGATCATTAAATTTATAATTAAGAGCTTCTTTAATAGACAACTCCTTCTTATTGATTTCATCTAGAGTGGGCAACTGCATGCCTGCAGAGAACATCTAGACCAAAACATGACAAATGGTTATTAATAAGAGATCCTGGAAATGTTCTCAGAGTTTTCACGAAGTACTAGGTACCATCTACCCACTTACCGCTTCTTTCCATTTCATGAATTCGCTTTCAGTGAATTCTTGGTTTGAGACAAACTCTAGGCGAAACACTCGCTGGTCATTGCCATGCCTACATAAAAGAGAGACAGCATCTCCAAGAACGGGTATGTTAATCTGTAGCAGCAAGGCAACCCAACCAGAGTGTGAACCACCCATCTCTGTGGTTCTCAACCCTGGCTGCCCTTTAGAATCGCCTAGAAAGATCTGTAGAAATTCTAATGTCAAAGCACCACTCTAGTTCAACTGAATCAGAACAATGAAATTAAACAAATACCTCCCAGGCTGTTCTAATGGGCAGCCAGGATAAAGAATCACAGCTAGTGCTGTGGAAAAAAATGGACTTGGCCAGTGCTTCAGTAGTCCATTTACAATAAAATCTGTCACAGTCACCTGGCATCAAGAATATGAAATATTATGTAGGGCACCTGGGTGGTTCAGAGGGTTAAGCCTCTGCCTTCAGCTCAGGTCATGATCTTAGGAACCTGGGATCAAGTCCCACATCTGGCTCTCTGCTCAGCTGGGAGCCTATTTGCCCCTCTTTCTCTGCCTGCCTCTCTGCCTATTTGTGCTCTCTCTCACTGTCAAATAAATACATAAAAAAATCTTAAAAAAATATGTAGATATCTGAATGACAAGGAAACTCCATCCCCTAGAGAGAAAAGCACATTATTTTCTGACTGACCCCTACAGTGGCAACGTTAAGTCAGTGCCCTTCTCCCAGGGACAGTCACTCTCTGCATGTCACGGTCACTGCCAACCCCACCTGGCTCTTTTAAAACAGACCAGGGAAGATGATGGGGACAAGAGAAAGGAATAGAGACCACAGAGACCAAAGCAGGCCATGTTACCGCCCAATCTATTGGCCGCTGTCTGCAGTGCTCCTGGCAAACTACTTCTACTCCTTCCTACACTGGGTCTCTGAGTTCTCAGGTTCCAAGAGGGCAGGGATTTGCATGTGTCTACTTTGTTTTTGTCTCTATCCTGATCCCCAGAACAGTGGCACATAGCAGGCACTCAGTGAGGATCATGATACTGAAGAGAAAACCAAGTCCTGAAAGGTGGCTTGACCTGTCAAAGATCAGGTTATTGAGGGACAGAGCCAGAACCAGAAGCAAGCCTCCTGACCACGGTCACCAAGAACATGCCTGCAGGGGTCTGGGTGGCACGAGGTCTAAACCTGCGTTTTTCCTTCCCTTTGTCCTACCACTTCTTATCCCAGATCTCCCCTAGCTTTCCCCACAGGCAAAGGCAGAATAAGCTTCCCTCCAAGTCCCCTCTAACAGGAAACGCCCCATGGGGCACGAAGACCAGCCCCACCAGGCAGCTTCCGTGGGCAGCAGGAGCAGAAGCCACCGCAGTAGCGCTTCCCCTACCGTAGCTGTAGCCCTTTGTTTGTCCTGGTGCCTCCGAGCTGGTAAACTTTGGCGGTTTCCACAACACCTGTGATCTCAGCCACCTAAGTGAAAGGACAGTGAAGCAGTTAAAAAGAGACCCTTTCAGAGCTCTCCACAGCACTCCCTCTTTGGCGCTACCAACCTAAGCTACGGACGAGTGACCCTGCACTAAGAGGATCTCACAGCTGCCCAGTGCTGAGCCCCTTCCTCAGGTTCCGAACCCCAATGGCCAAGCACCAGGAGCCCCGGACACAGAGTGAACAAGTGCCAGGAGAGGCAGCAGTTAGCCTGGTGGGCCTGTTAGAAGCGTCCCCTCTGAATTCATTCTACCTTACAAAGGGGACGCTCCTGGGATCTCAGAGGTCACTTTTACCAAGCAAATATGAAGACCATGGAAGTCAATTTCTGTTTGTCAAGCTTTCTGGGATATGGCATGGCTGCTGGTCCTCACAGAGGGAGGTAAACATATTAAAACTGCACAACCCAGGCTAAAACAAACAAAAAGAAAAGGGGGGAAAAATCAAACAGCTTTGTTCCAGCCATCCAGATCACAGAGGCAGTGCCAGAACTCACAAACAAAACCACCTCTACTAGGTTGGAGGGTGGTTTTCTGTGTTTTTGTGTTTATTTTCAAACCTCAATATAATTCTGTTTTAGAAGTCACTTAGTATGTAACATGGAAATTTTTCATTTATTTATTTTTCAAATGAACAAAGCTTCCAGATTATGTAACTCCCAATGAATACTCCCTAAATGTCTCTTTTCTTGCTTTTATATGCAAGGAAAATAAAGGGAGTTATTCTAAATCTAAACCCCCCGCCACTGGGCTCCAAACACTCTGGCAGCAGGTCATGCACGATCTCTGGTTCCCTCAGACTGTCATTATTCTCCAGGCATCTCAATTAGAGTCTATTTTCCCATCAATGGTAGCGGAAAGTGACAGACTTGTTCAGCAGCTCCTACTCCCAGTCAAAATCATTACATTTAAAACATGGACAATTGTCCATGGAAAGAAACACCAACCCGGTAAACTGGTTTGCTGTTGTGGTTTCCAATGCCAATCCGTACAAAACATCCTGTGACCGTTTTAGCAAAGAAGGGCATGTGACACCAACGCTCTAGCTTATGCCGTGATAATCGAACCCGATTCAATTCCTCGGGTAAGGAGACTGGTTGTGATTTGGGAGGGATCTCTTCTTTCCTGTGAGGAATAAAGGGCAATGGGAAAAGTGTTCCTCATAAAAGCAGATCAAGGGGCGCCTGGGTGGCTCAGTTGGTTAAGTGTCCCCGACTCTTGATTTCAGTTCGGGTCATGATCTCAGGGTTGCGATATCCAGCCCTGTGTTGGGCTCCACACTGGGTATGGAGCCTGCTTAAGATCTTCTCTCACCCTCCCTCTGCCCCTCCCCACCCCCAATCTCCGGCATGTGCTCTTTCTGGAAAAACAAAACAAAAACAAACCTCACAAACAAACAAAACAACAACAAATCAGATCAAGATACAGAAATACTACCAGCTTCTTAACGCTTAACCAAAGTACATGTGATTAACTGTAAGAGAAATAAATGAAGCCATAGGAAAGAGTGGTAACAGAATCGTGCTCCTGTACGAACGGTCTTTAGTGAGGCTGTCATTCCAGATAACCTACCAGAGTAAGAAAAGTCGTGGAAGCTCCAGGCCAGTCTGAGGGTGACATGAAGTCAGCTCTTACCCACTAGGCCCAGACAAAATGTCAGGGTACAGGCTAGGAGCCAAAGGCAGGAGTGTATGTTTGGGCTCACGTGTTGGGGAGCTTAGCTCTGCAATTCAGGGTACTGAACCAAACTGAAGTTCACCATCGAAACAAGAACATTTTGGAAACAACACTAAATTTCTCCCTGAAGAACCAACCTATCCTGACTACTAAACCAAAATATACACAAGCTTACTCCTCTTCTTCATCAGATGACGATGTTCGGGACGAGCGGTCTGACTTTTCACTGGACTTGTCATCCTCTTCCTCTTCCTCATCATCAGAGTACACCTCACTGGTTTTCAATGGCTGTTTTTTAGCGAGGAGCTCAGCTAAAAAGAAAGGGGAATTGTTTATCCACATTCTCTGAATAAGAAACTGAAACATCTTCCATGCTTGAAAAAGATCTGGGACATGGGAAGGGGCTCAACGGCTCCATCCTCTCTGGACTGCACAGTGATCACTTGGGCTACAGAAATGAGTTAAACTAGAGTTAAAAACAATCAGGCACCAACTGTCAGGCTTTATTTTTTTTTAAAGATTTTATTTATTTATTTGACAGAGAGAAACACAGCCAGAGAGGGAACACAAGCAAGGGGAGTGAGAGAGGGAGAAGCAGGCTTCCCGCCGAGCAGGGAGCCCAATGTGGGACTCGATCCCGGGTCTCCGGGATCATGACCTGAGCCGAAGGCAGTCGCTTAACCAACTGAGCCACCCAGGCGCCCTGTCAGGCTTTAATAGACAAAAAAGGACTGAAAGTTTACTGCTGATTTGGTAGAAAGGGTCACCAACTCTACTGACAGTTATCTTTTTTATTTATTTTTATTTTTTAAAGATTTTATTTATTTGACAGAGAGAAACACAGCCAGAGAGGGGACGCAAGCAGGGGGAGTGAGAGAGGGAGAAGCAGGCTTCCTGTAGAGCAGGGAACCCAATGTGGGGCTCGATCCCGGGTGTCTGGGATCATGACCTGAGCCGAAGGCAGTCGCTTAACCAACTGAGCCACCCAGGCGCCCCACCTTTTTTATTTTTAAGATTTTATTTATTTATTTGACAGAGAGCCAGAGTGAGAGCATGAGTAGGTAGAGCGGCAGGCAGAGGGAGAAGCAGGATCCCTGCTGAGCAGGGAGCCCCATGTGGGGCTTGATCCCAGGACCCTGGGATTAGGACTGAGCCGAAGGGAGATGCTTAACTGAGTCACCCAAGCACCCCGACAGTTATCTTTATTACACTCAAGATGCTTGAAGACTGGCAAGAAAGATGGGGGAAAAATTCTGTGATGTCTTCAGAGGGTCTTGGGAGAAAAACTTTACTTTCTGAATTAGCAGAAGACTGAGAACAAACCAAATGGCTGCACAGGGGAGTGGCAGGGAGTCCAAGCAGCGCTGAATCCCAGGACACTGGGATCATGATCTGGGCTGAAAACAGACACTTAACCAAATGAGCCACCCAGGTACTCATCCTGAGTCAGAAAATGTATTTTGGAGGAGCAGTCAATAAATATTTCAGGTTTGTGCTTCATGTGGTCACTATTTCAACTATTCAACTTTGCTGCTGTAGATAAAAGCAGCTACAATTATGAAACAAATGGGCAATGCTGCTTTCCAATAGAATTTCTATTTACAAAAACAGGTCATTTAGAGGTCCCTGGCTGGCTCAGTTGAAGAATGCAACTCTTGATCTCCAGTCATGAGTTCAAACCCCACAATGGGTGTAGAGATCACTTAAATAAAACTAAAAAAAAAAAAAAAAAGCCATCTACCAACCACTATGTGACATAAAAACTAAGGAGTGACCTCTACCATCTGTGATTAAGTGAAAAAAGCAATGTAGAGGAAAATATGCATGGTGAGCTACCATTAATCTAAGGTGGAAGGTGAATCTGTGTCCTTTCATTAAAAAAAAAAAAAAGACATAAAAAAAAATGTCTTTAAACGGTTGCCTGTTACATGAGGGAGGCCAGGCAGGGGTGAAACAGAAAGGTATAGATACTAAATCTCTTTGAATATATCTTCTTTAGCAGCTTTGAATTGGGAACTTTTTTTT
Organism: Spilogale gracilis; assembly: GCA_004023965.1. NCBI lineage: Eukaryota > Metazoa > Chordata > Mammalia > Carnivora > Mephitidae > Spilogale > Spilogale gracilis. The sequence goes on along the minus strand of PITA01005631.1, from coordinate 42,011 downwards.
TTCCTTTTCTTTTTTTTTTTAAAGTATGTTCTATACCCAACATGGGGCTTGAACTCACGGACCCTGGGATCAGCAATTGCATGCTCTACCTACTGAGCCAGCGATGCACCCCTGAAACTTTGTATTTCAAATAATCATGGAACAAAATAATAATAAAAAGTCACCTCTATATATCACAAGAAAAATGAAATATTCAATCGATGGTACAATCACACAATAGGAACTGTAACAGTTGACTTAAAGATATAGTCATTCAAAGACAGACACATAGGTCAATGAAATAGCCCGGAAATAGACCCTTGCATATATGGTCAAATGATTTTTGATAAGTGTGTCAAGACCGCTAATGGGGGAAATGATAAGTCTTTTCAAAAGTGGGGCTGAGAGCGCCTGGGTGGCTCAGTGTGTTAAAGCCTCTGCCTTCGGCTCAGGTCATAATCTCAGAGTTCTGGGATCGAGGCACGCATCGGGCTCTCTGCTCGGTGGGGAGCCTGCTTCCTCCTCTCTCTCTGCATGCCTCTCTGCCTGCTTGTGATCTCTCTCTCTGTCAAATAAATAAATAGGGTCTTTAAAAAAAAATGTGCTGCTGAGAACACTGGACATACCATGTGAAAAAAAAAGAAAGAAGTTAGACCCTTACTCTATACCACATATGAATCAAACACCTAAATGTGGGTGGCTCAGTCCATAAAGCGTCTGACCCTTGATTTTGGCTCAGGTTGTGATCTCAGGGTTGTGAGATGGAGCCCTGCACAGGGCTCCACGTAAGATTCTCTCTCTCCCTCTCCCTCTGCCCTTCCCCACCCTCTCTAAAAACCAAACCAAGCCAAACCAAATCAACAAAAACCAAGCAAAAACAAAGACCTAAATATAAGAGCTAAAACCATAAAACTCTTAGAAGACAGCATAAGACAGCATAAGGGAAATGCTTCACAACAATGGATTTGGCAATGATTTCTTGGATATGACACCAAAAGCATAAGCAACAAAAGAAAAAACATTAAGCTAAATTGTACTTCATCAAATTTAAAAACTTTTATGTAACAAGAAGATACTACCAAGAATGAAAAGTACCTATAGAATGGAAGAAAATATTTGCAAATAATGTATCTGATAAGGGATTAATATTCGAAATAGCTGAAGAACTCATAATTCAACAACAGAAAACAAAGAACTTGATTAAAAAATGGGCAAAGAACTTGAACAGACATTTCAGCAAAGATACCCTAATGGTCAATTAGAACATGAAAAGATGCTCAAGGCTACTACTCATTAGGAAAATGCAAATCAAAACCACAAAGAAATACCACTTCATTCCCACTAAGGTCGCTATAATCAGAAAGACAAGTCTTGGTAGATGTGGGAAAACTGGAACCTTTATACTATGCTGTTGGGAATGCAAAAAGTCTCTTTGGAAAATAGTCTGGTAGTTTCTTTTTTCTTCTTTTTTTTTTTGTTAAGAGTTTATTTGAGAGCACCTACAAGAAGGGAGGAGGGGAAAAGGGAGAAGGAGGCTCCCCACCAAGAAGGGAGCCCAATGTGGGACTTGATCCCAGGACCCTGGGATCATGACCTGAGCCGAAGGCAAAGGCTTTAACCCACTGAGCCACCCAGGCGCCAACCCCCCCCCCCCCCCAAGGCAGATATTTAACCTACTCAGCCACCCAGGTGCTTAGTCTGGTAGTTTCGCAAAAGGTCAGATGTAGAGCTACCATATGCTTCAACAATTTCGCTCGTAAGCAAATACTTAAGAGAAATGAAAACATGTGTCTACCCAATGACTTATACACAAATGCTCAGAGCAGCATTATCTGTAATAGGCAAAAAGTGGAAACAACCCAAATGTTCATTGACAGGTGAATGGAGAAACAAAATATGTACATCCACTGAACTGATATATATAACATCATGAATAAATCTAGGAAATATTATGGTTTTTTTTTCTTTTTTTGGAAATATTACATTAAGCGAAAAAAGCCAAACACAAAAGACCATATATTATATGATTCTAATTATATGAAGTGTCCAGAACAAGGAATTCTACAGGGACAGAAAGTCAATGACAGGTTGCCTAAGACTGGGGGATGATAGGTCTATGGGGGGGGGGGGGTGATGGCTAAGGGACACAAGCTTTCTTTCTGGAGAAATGAAATATTCTAAAATTTATTGAGTTTTATCTCACAGCTTTGTGAATATACTAAAAGCCACTGCCTTGTATGTTTTAAATGAGTAAATAGTATGCTACCTTTGTTTCTTTCTTTTTGAACATTTATTTATTTATCATAGAAGGAAAGAGGGCACAAGCAGGGGGAGCAGCAGGTAGAGGGAGAAGAAGGCTCCCGGCTGAGCAGGGAGCCCAACACAGGACTCGATCCCAGGATCCTGGGATCATGACCTGAGTTGAAGGCAGGTGCTTAACTGACTGAGCCACCCAGCCATTTCACTACCTTTGTTTTATATCAGTAATGCTGTTATAAAAAATAAAACAAAAACCTTTGCCTTCTGATTCTGAAATGGATTTATCAATATGGAGCTTATGAGGGTAAAATTTATCCTTAAAAAAAGAAAAAAAAAAAGCTAGCTCTGTGTATTGAAAGGCTTAGAAGTAATAGCCAACCCAGTAGCATGAACCCCCCTTATGTCTCGACTATGGTGTCTAGTAACGGTTTCTCATGAAAAGGCTCCTTAGAGAAGTGGCAGATTCAAAATCCAGAAAGCAAGGAAACTACTGAAGACTACTGGGGTCTCACATCAAAAGGACTCAGGCTAGCGATTAAAGATGGTACAATTTGAGAGTCAATAATAACCGCATGGATTAAAATATACAAAAGGATGTTTAAATCCATGAGCTCACAATGATATTCAAAGTAAGCAAACAGGGGTGCCTGGGTGGCTCAGTCAATTAAGCCTCTGTTTTTTAGCTCAGGTCATGATCCCACAGTCCTGGGATCTAGCCCTGTGTGGGGCTCCCTGCTCAGTGGGGAGTTGGCTTCTGCCCTACTCCACTTGTGTTTTCCCTCTCTTTCTCAAATAAACAAACAAACAAACAAATAAATAAATATCTAAAAAACCCCCGCCATATATATAAACACACACATACATAAAATAAGCAAACAAACCTCAGTGGTCACCTTTGGAAGCTGCTATGGTACTATCTTATTCTTTTAAAAACTAGTAATAGAAGGAAAACAAAATCCATCATTTATTCTGTCTTTCCTATACAAAAGTTACCTAACGATAACTAAATAGCTGATGAGAAGTTTCTCTTTATGAAAGTAGACCGGATAATAAATGAAGAAAAAGATGATAGATTAGACTATCATCATTTTGCAACTCATAATCAATCAAATGATCCAGGTAATGATTATCAATGGCTGCTAGGACAGAAGGTATTATTATTTCCCAATTCTTCAACCGTTCTCTGTACCCATGCCCCTTGCCTTATGACTCTGTAGTCCTCCCAGCCATTAATGATGGGCTTGTCATGTGACTTGCTTTGGCCAATGGAATGTGCACAGACCTGATACTGCACCTGCCAATGTCAAGTCTAGGCCTCAAGAGGCATCTCGCTTTTCTGCTTGCCCTTATTACATTTCTGCCATCACCAGGAGAAGAAGGTGTCCTAGGTAGACAGGTCTACAGACCTGGTCCCCACCTGAAGCCTGGAGATAATGCCAGCTAACTGGTATATGAGGGCAACCCTCTACTCAACTGCAGATCCACAAGCAGGAGCAAAGGCCTGTTTATGACTTTGGAGCAGTCTTTTATTTCACGTTATTGTGGTAAAAGCTAAATGGCAGAGCTGATAATATCACAAAATGTGAGACACAGCTATTATGTGTCTCCTGATGGAAGTATACACCACCACCTCAAACTCAGCCTCCCCCCTCCCCCCCCCGCACAAAAACTGAAACAGAACAAATCTGAATGTGTCCATTTCCCTAGCTCTAACTACAAATGACAGGAAATTTAAGAGACTAGGGCAATACATTCAACACCTCCAATGGGATGTACCCAGCATCTGAGAAACTACAGGACAAAGGACCTAGTTTCTTCAAAATAAGCTGCAAGGGGGAATAAAGATGAACAGGAAAACCTATACAGATTAACTAATTTCAGGTACATATTAACAAATCACAATGTGAGGATTTTTGTAAGATCCTGATTCAAAAAACCAAATTAGTATATTTTAATTATACAACTAGAGAAATTTGAACACTGGCTAGATATTTGATAATGTTAAGAAAGTCACTGTTACTATTTTTTAGATGTGAAAATGACACTGTAGTTATGTTTAAAACAAAAGAGTGCTTATCTTTTAAAGACATACACAGAAATATTCATGGTTGACATACAAAGATGCAGTGATTTACTTCAAAATAACTCAATGGAAGAGGGGAATATTGATTTCACAAGACTGGTTATGAGTCGATTGTTGAGGCTGGATGATGGGTTCATGGAGGTTCATTACACTATTCTCTGTATGTGTTTGGGATTACTCATAGTAAGGGCCTCAAAAAAAAAGGGGGGGGGGAGAGAGCTGATAAAAGGGGTAAAAATGTAAATGGCCACCAGAAGGTCACATCATGCAATCACAGAGGCAAAGCAGCCATTACATTTTTCCCACTGACCTGTTCTGTTCTTCCGTTTTTCTCGCTCTGCTTTTAGCTCCTCCATGGCTTGAGATTTCTTATCTAGTTTCTCATCCCGTTTGGAACGCCGTTCCTTGTTGTGGGATGTTACCTGGGAAGGGAGAAGTATGTAGGATGGTCCTTTTTATCAACAGTTGATGACAATATTCTCTATACCTAACAATCATTTCATTTTGCATGTAGGCTACAGAAACTGAAACTTGTTTAGGGGAAGAGGGCATCCTCTAGTGGACAAAGATGAAGTCAGCTCCTGTCTTACCTGGGTAATAAACAGAGAGCCTAAGAATTACAGGAATAAACACTTTCTGGAAGGCCACTCTAGATGGCTCATATTTGTGGATATTTTTAACAAGCTTTCTGTGATGAATGCGGAGATGACTAATTTTCGCAGCTATATTTATTACCAAGTTCAGGATGACAAACACCTGAGTAAACTTCAGAAGTAATCTGGACAACTGGGACAAGATGTTTATCAAGTTTCCCTTAAGGAATGCTCACACACCAGTGAGCTGTTTTTTAAAAAGCAGACTTGGGTGAAGAATTCCTAAGGAATTAGCATGGCTAATGGTGAAATGGTATGTCCAGAGACTAGCGAACCTACAAGATAAAGATAGTATGTCTTGCAGGAACTGAATTAGGCTGATTAATATAAAACATCTTTTTTTTTTTTAATAAATAAAACCATATTTTCTATAAACACATACACACTCAAAACTGAGGTTTATTTTTTGGGTAACAAGGGTCACTGAATTTCTTACCTGAGATTCTTGAATCTGTGTCAGCTTTTTCTTTTCCTGCTCCTCTTCTTGCTTTTTCTTTTTTTCTTTCTTTTCTTTCTTTTTGGCTGTTTTTAGTTTTTTTCTGATTTCAAATCTGGTTAAAAGATATTTGTTTGGTTTTTAGATGGTGATGAAGTATTTACAAAAACTGATTTCTATTAGATAGGGTAAGAAGGAGTTAAACATCTTGGTTTCCTGCAAGAAATTCCAATGTACCTTATAGGTTCATTAAAAATATTGAACATGGGATGCCTGGGGGACTCAGCTGGTTAAGCCACTGCCTTCAGCTCAGGTCATGATCCCGGAGATCCGGGATCGAGCCCCACATCGGGCTCCCTGCTCGGCGGGAAGCCTGCTTTTCCCTCTCTCACTCCCCCTACTTGTATTCCCTCTCTGTCAAATAAATAAATAAAATCTTAAAAAAATAAAAAATAAAATAAAATCTTAAAAACAAAAATTAAAAAAACCACCACTCTCCATCTTTCTTCATTAGGAAAAGTACTCCACCCCACCCCCCCGCTTCACCTCCCCACCTGCAAAGATAATGAATAAATATGCTGTGAATAAATACCCTATTCTCTTCAACAAATGCAATCTAGGTTCCTTCCCTATAATAAAAATCAGGCTCTAATGAAAGAAACTATTTTGGGAGGCATGAATTTAAGGAAACTTGTGGAAGGAATACAGGAATATAATAAACATTAAACTCTCTTCAGAATATTTTAAAATAACCCCAACTATCATTTTCCCTTAATTTTTTATTTTTATTTTTTTAGATTTTATTTATTTGACAGAGAAACACAGCCAGAGAGGGAACACAAGAGCAGGGAGCAAGAGGGGGAGAAGCAGGCTTCCCGCCGAGCAGGAAGCCCGATGTGGGGCTCGATCCCAGGTCTCCGGGATCATGACCTGAGCCGAAGGCAGTCGCTTAACCAACTGAGCCACCCAGGTGCCCCTAATTTTTAACATAGTACACAAATCTCTTTTGTTATATACTTTAGACTCATAATTAAGGTTGTTAATGTACTTTTGTAATGTGATATAAAGGAGCACTTTAATGAATTTACTTCTTTTTTTTTTTTTAAAGATTTTATTTATTTGACAGAGAGAAATACATCCAGAGAGGGAACACAAGCAGAGGGAGTGAGAGAAGGAGAAGCAGGCTTCCCGCCGAGCAGGGAGCCCGATGTGGGGCTCGATCCCGGATCTCCGGGATCATGACCTGAGCCGAAGGCAGTCGCTTAACCAACTGAGCCACCCAGGCGCCCCTACTTCTTTTAAAAACACATAAAAACATACTCCTAAATAACCAACAGATCAAAGAAGAGATACAAGGGAAATTAGAAAATAATCTGAGGACTGAAAATGAATGCATAACACAACAAAACTTATAGGATGTGGCTAAAGTAGTAATCAGATGGAAATGTATAGCTATAAATGCCTACATTAAAAAGGAAGATGGGGTAGCTGGCTGGCTGGCTTACTTGGTAGAGCATGTGACTTTTGATCTTGGGGTTGAGTTTGAGCCCCGTGTTGGGTACAGAGCTTAAAGAAAAAAAAAAAAGGAAAACAGAAAAAAAGAATATTTCAAATCAGTAACTTAAACTCTATCTTAACAGAGCAGAAAAAGAAGAGCAAGCTAAATGTAAAGCAAGCAGAAAAAAAGAATTAATTAGAGCAGGAATTAACAAAAACCCAGAATAGGAAAATAATAATCAATGGAACCAGAAGTTGCTTCTTAGAAAACATCAACAAAATTGACAAAACTTTCTCTAAATAGACGAAAAAAAAAAAGAAAAAGAAGATTCAAATCATTAAAATCAGGTATAAAAAGAAGAGACATCACTGTGAACCTTACAGAAAATAAAAGATATCATACGGGAACACTATGAACAACTATATGGCAACAAAGTAGGTAATTTGGATGGAATGGAAAAAAATCTCAAGAAAGCCAGAAACCACCAAAACTGACTCAAGAAAAAAAAAAAACAAAAAACAAAACAAAAAAACAGAAAAACCTGGACAGACCGGTAATAAGAGACTGAAATAGTAATTTAAAAACTTCCTACAAAGAAAAGTTTATGCCCACATGGCTTCCCTGGAGAATTCTCCTAAACATTTAAGAAAGAACCAACAACTCTTCACAAACTCCTGCAAAAAAGAGAAGAGGAAACACTTCTCAAATTATTCTATGAGGTCAGTATTATCCTGATACCAAAACCAGATAATGACATTTCAAGAAAAGTAGGTAAATAAAATTCAACAAAATAGTAGCAAATTAAATCCAGTAACTTATAAAAACCATGATATAGCATCACCAAGCTGGATTTATCCCAGATATACAAGGTTGGTTCAACATAAGAAAATCAATGTAATATATCTATTTTTTAAATTTTTTTTTTTAAGTTTTTATTTATTTGACAGAGAGAAACACAGCCAGAGAGGGAACACAAGGAGGGGGAGTGAGAGAGGGAGAAGCAGACCTCTTGCCGAGCAGGGAGCCTGATGTGGGACTCGATCCCGGGTCTCCGGGATCATGACCTGAGCCAAAGGCAGTCAGTCGCTTAACCAACTGAGCCACCCAGGCACCCCGCATAACTGATTTTTTTTTTTTTAAGATTTTATTCATTTATTTGATAGAGAGAAACACAGCGAGAAAGGGAACACAAGGAGGGGGAGCGAGAGAGGGAGAAGCAGACTTCCCGTTGAGCAGGCAGCCTGATGTGGGACTCGATCCTGGGTCTCCGGGATCATGACCTGAGCCAAAGGCAGTCGCTTAACCAACTGAGCCACCCAGGCGCCCCAACTGGATAACTGATTTTTGACAAGTGTGCCAAGACTGCAGAAATAACAGTCTCTTCAAGAGGCACTGAGACAACTAGATATTGAAATGCCAATAATAAAGCTGGCTCCTCATCTCACATCACAGAAAAAAATGATCTGAAACTCTAAGACTCTTATAAGAAAACGTAGCAGTAAATCTTCATGATCTTGGATTTGGTATATTCTCAGATATGACATTAAAAGCTTGACACGAAAGGAAAAAAATAAATTATACTTCATCAAAATTTTTGTGTATTAAATAATACTAAGAGAATGGAAAATACAACCTACATAATTAGAGAAAATATTTGTAAGTCAGAACTCTTACCACACAACAGTTAAAAAATGGGCAAAGGATTTGAACAGATGTTTCTTCAAAGATATATAATTGGCCAAAGATATTATAAGACACTTATACCATTAGTCAACAGGAAAATGAAAATGAAGATCACAATGAAATACTACTTTACATCCACCAGGGTAGCTATTACCAAACAGAGGCGAAAACAGCAAATGTGGGCACGGATGTGGAGATACTAGACCCCACACACACCGCTGGCAGGTGTGCAAATGGCGCAGCTGCTGTGGACAAGTTTGATGGTTTCTCAAATAGTTAAACATAAAATTACCATATGACCCAGCAATTCTACTCTTAGGTCTATATCCAAAGGAACGGAAAATAAGTACTCAAATATTTGTACATGAATGTTCACAGTAGCTCTATTCACAGTAGCAAAAGGTGGAAACAACCCAAACGTCAATCAACAGATGAATAAACAAAATGTGGCATATATACTTTACATACAAAGAAGTATTATTTAGCCATAAAAAGGAATGAAGTACAGATGTGTCATGTGGATCAATTTTTAAAATGTGCTAAGTCAAAGAAGCCACTCACAAAACACTACATATTATATGATTCCATTTACATAAAGTGTCCAGAAATAGGCAAATGTATAGAGACAGAAAGTAGACTAGTGGTTGTCTAGGGCTGGGAGGCTTGGGAGAAACAGAGTAACGACTGGTAGTGATACAGGATTTCCTTCCAGGGTAATAAATATGTTCTGAAATTTACTGTGAGAAACTGCTTTGTGAATATATAAAAGCCACTAAATTGTACACTTTATTTTTATTTATTATTATTATTTTTAAAGATTTTATTTCTTTTTATTTGACACAGAGAAACAGCTAGAGAGGGAACACAAGCAGGGGGAGTGAGAGAGGGAGAAGCAGGCTTCCCACCAAGCAGGAAGCCCGATGCGGGGCTCGATCCAGGGTCTTCGGGATCATGACCTGAGCCAAAGGCAGTTGCTTAACCAACTGAGCCACCCAGGTGCCCCTGAATTGTACACTTTAAATTGGGGGATTATGGTCTGCAAAATGTATCTCCATGAAGTTATTTTAAAATGTAAATAGCTTATTACACAATATGCTTACACGTATCATCTCACTCAAGGCTTACAATAATCCCCATGAGGAAGCTGAGGCAGGATGAAGGTAAGGTACTCATTTCAGATAACCTGTCCAGTGAGTCTGAAATGAGCCTAGACAAATGTCAGTGCTCTTTTGACAAACAAGCTACTTTTCAGATTACCTGCACCCACCTTAAAAAAGTTTTTTTTTAAAGAGGTGGTCCTAGAGTAAGGGAAGAACCTAACAACTAAAGATGACATCTCACTACTGGTGCTGCTGGCTATAAAATGGGATGCTAATGGTGTTTACATAAAAAGATTTTATTGGGGTGCCAAGCAGGGACCCCAGTGCAGGGCTCAATCCCAGAACCCCGGCATCAAGACCTGAATTGAGCTTAAGAGTCAACGCTTAACTGACTGAGTCACACAGGTGTCACTAAAGGATTTTCATTAAGTTAAAAGGAGAAAGTTTTTGAATTACTATACTGCACTGCCTTGTAACTAAACAAACTACAAAAAAAAAAAAAAAAAAATCTCAGTTTTCTGTGAATGGCTCTGAACTTAATTATCATCCCTGTAAACATTTCTCTAGTCACTGAAAGGAGTCACAGACTCATCCAACTGCCTCATTAATGTAAAGTGAAAAGTACAAAAAAACAAGTATGAGAGGAGCCACCAATTACTAACTACTCTGTGATTATTTTATTTTTAAAGATTTTATTTATTTATTTGACAGAGAGAGAGATCACAAGTAGGCAGAGAGGCAGGCAGAGAGAGAGGAGGAAGCAGGCTTCCTGCTGAGCAGCAAGCCGATGTGGACCTCGATCCCAGGACCCTGAGATCATGACCTGAGCTGAAGGCAGAGGCTTTAACCCACTGAGCCATCCAGGCGCCCTATTCTGTGATTTTTTTCATTTAATTTTATTTATTTGTCAGAGAGAGAGAGAATGAGAGAGAGCACAAGCATGGGGAGTAGCAGGCAGAAGGAGAAGCAGGCTCCCCACTGAACAGGGAGCCAGATGCAGGCCTTGATCCCAGGACCCTGGGATAATTTCCTGAGCCAAAGGCAGACGCTTAACTGACTAAGCCACCTAGGCATCCCTACTGATTTTATCACAGGGCCCTACTGGTCTTATATAAGAATCTCGTTAAGCTCGCAACAATTCAGCAATACAAATTTTAAGCCATCCCCAACTATCTGGCAACTCCGGCAGAGTTTCTTCAGTCCTGTTTGTTCCAACATAGGTAACCTTGAAAACATTTATACTCAAAACAAATGTCTATTACTTGCTGCTGACTGAAAGCCAAACATTCTTGACCAGGATAACTTAATACACTTAACATGGTCTGAAAAAGGGACAAACAGGTTCCCAGATGAAATGGAACTAACTATGGTCAGAGAAAATTCTATTTTTCTTTCATGAGTAGAAAAGGCTATTTTATTTCTAGAGACACAACAAACATGTTTATTTTTAGTATGAAATTAGGTTATGAGGTAAAGAAGAACTCTGGTCATTTAAATATGGCAAAAGTAATTCAAAAAATACTGAAGTGGGGTGCCAAGTACAAAAAAATATAAAACTATGCTGGAAGAACAGATACTTAACTCAGACATTTTAAGAAGTTCTAGGCCTTGAATTCTGGGAAGGTGGGTCTCCAAATGTGAATTTTATCATTCAGGAATTACAACCTTACCTTTTTTTCAACACCTCCCTCTTCTCTATGCGGTTGAATAGTTCTTGCTCTCTCTCCTTCTCTGTCATCTGCTCCAGACGGGCCCGGTCTTCCTCATCGCCCATGAGGTCCTCCCCATAGCCGTCATGGAACTCTTCATCTTCTGAGGATGAGTCTGAATCCGAACTGGAGGAGGAGCTGTTGCTGTCAGAATCTGACACTTCACCTACAGCAAGGCCCAAACACAAGATTAGGCTGTGCTATGGAACACTGAGGCCACAGAGATGACCCCGAGTGTTGATGATCCCTGCCACTCCCTCCCCTTTTATTGAAGTAAGCTTTCTGCCCAATGCAGGGCCTAAATCTGTGACCCTGAGATCAAGATCCGAGCTGAGATCAAGAGTCAGATGCTTAACTGACTGAGCCATGCAGGTGCTCCTAAGATTTGTAATTCTTAAGTTAATCAGTTATTACCATGAAGGTTGAAATGGTGATCTTCTTTTTTTTTTTTTTAAAGATTTTATTTATTCATTCGACAGAGAGAGAGAGAGAGATCACAAGTAGGCAGAGAGCCAGGCAGAGAGAGAGTAGGAAGCAGGCTCCCTGCTGAGCAGAGAGCCCGATGTGGGCCTCGATCCCAGGACCCTGAGATCATGACCTGAGCCGAAGGCAGAGGCTCTAACCCACTGAGCCACCCAGGCGCCCTGAAATGGTGATTTTCGACAAATTCTTCTGAATTTATTAGTTGGCATTTAAAATATTCAATGTTTTAATAAGTCATTACACTAACTGGTGAATTCTCAATGAAACTGGATCTTGACAGAATAAAGGATGATGGAAAAAGGCAGTATACATTACAAATGAGTATTAAGTTAAACTAGCAATTTAATAAGAACTATGCTTGGGGCACCTGGGTGGCACAGTGGTTAAGGCTCTGCCTTCGGCTCAGGTCATGACCCCAGAGTCCCGGGATGGAGCCCCACATGGGGCTGTCTGCTCTGCAGGAAACCTGCTTCTCCTTCTTTCACTCCCCCTGCTTGTGTTCCCTCTCTGGCTGTGTTTCTCTCTGTCAAATAAATAAAATCTTTAAAAAAAAAAAAAAAACTGTTTGACTCAATTTGAGCTAACATTCAGAGGCAATGTGCTTAAAATCAGGTTTGGCTAATTCTATACAGGCCAGTTTGTACATAAATGTTATTTCTTAAGAGAAATTTAAAGTTTATCATTCTAGTCCTGGAATAAGTTTACTTTCATCCTAGTGTTAGCAAAAATTTTGGAACTGGTTTCAAAATAAGAACATTTTTCACTGAGTTTTGTATCTGGTTCAAGGATCTTCCTCCTCAGCCAGATCATGTATGTGTAACCAAGTGAAAGGAAAGAGAATACACTCAAAGTAAAGTGAGTTAAGACTCTAACACAGGGATTCCTCATGGGTTTGCTGGATGGGCTTTAGGGGCCTCACTAACCCTTGGGAATTGTGTATTTTTCTTGCTTCATTCAGATTCTCAAAGGATCCACGACCACTGAGAAGGTTATGGACCGCTGCAATAAAGGTGGAGGCCATGCTATAATGCAGACCTGCCCCCACCCCCCTGCCCCATTTCTGACTCTGTAGCTTCAACCTGACAAGAGTGGGAGTTCAGCCCCAGGTCTGGGCCACTTGGCTCACCTTCCTCAGGGGCTGAGCTCTCAGCAGAACTGTCTTTATCCGAACTGCCTGAGGAAGCAGTTTTGTTGGCTTGTTTCTTCATGGTTCCTTTCTTCTCTATTTTTCTGGCCTTTCCTTTCTTCTTATTTTTATTGCTCCCAAATGTCCACTACAAGGAGAAAAGAAAAAGGAAAACTGAAATAGGGACTTTATTGGGAAAAGCTGGACAAGTCAAGAGCCGCGTCTCTGATAGTCATCAAAATGATTACCAGAGTCTCTACTGCTTTCAAGCCAAAACAAATATACTATATATGAAGAAAGATGGATTTTTTCTCAAACTTTGGTCCAAACTTCTTAAGTTCCAGCTTGTAATATCTTAGAGATGGTGGATAATGGACACAACAAACAAAATTTAATATAGTACTTTTTATCAAAATGGAAAAACAGGTATGAACCTTATGGCAAGTCAACTGAGCTAACTAACTCAGTTGGTACAGAACATAGCTTCTAGGGGAGGCCTGGGGGGCTCAGTCAGTTAAGCGTCTGGCTTCAGCTCAGGTCATGGGATCGAGTTCCCCATCGGGTTCTGTGCTCAGCGAGGAGCCTGCTTCTCCCTCTACCCACAGCTCCTTCTGCTTGTGCTCTCTCAAATTAATAAAATCGTAAAAAAAAAAAAAAAAAGAACACAGCTTCTAATGTTTCTTATGACATAGAAAGCAGTCATTGCTAAGGGTTGGTATGTCTGGGTTTCAATACACAGAGGACGGTTTAGTTGTGGAGTGGGACCCAGGAAGGCAGGGGATAAAGCTTGTTAGCAAGAGAAGACTGCAGAAAGCAAGGGAGCAGGAATGAAGGCCAATCCCTGGCATGGATGATAGTATTGGTACCAACTGCAAGGAGGCACAGAGTAAGCTACATTATTAAATATATATACAAGTGTGCATCGTTATTTTTTAACCTGCATATATAACACTGTAACACAATGTTTAAATTGGATCATAAACAGGAGATCCTACAAACTTAAGGAGCTTGCCATTTTGGTTAACAAATAACAGGCAGGCAAAACAAAGTCACCTCAAAGCCAATAAAATTGTCTTCATCAAGCATTTTAATTATAGAAATGCAAGACTATATGGTTGTTTTAAAAATCCACAAAAGCTATTTGGTTATATTGGGGGTTCCTGTTCCTGGGTAGCGCAGTGGGTTAAGCACCCGACTCTTAGTTTTGGCTCAGGTCATGATCTCAGGGTTTAAGAGCAAGCCCTATATCAGGCTCCACACCCAGCACAGAGTCTGCTTAAGATTCTGTCTCCCTTTCCTTCTGCCTCTCATTCCAATAAATAAATCTTTAAAAAAAAAAAAAAAGGACTGTTAAAAACTATTTGGTGGGCGCCTCAGTGGGTTAAAGCCTCTGCCTTCGGCTCAGGTCATGGTCTCAAGGTCCTGGGATTGAGGCCCGCGTCGGGCTCTCTGCTCAGCAGGGAGCCTGTTTCCTTCCCGCACTCTCTCTCTGTCTGCCTCTCTGCCTACTTGTGATCTCTCTCTGTCAAATAAATAAATAAAATCTTTAAACAAACAAACAAACAAAACCCTATTTGGTTACACTAAACCATACCTCAATTGATAGTTTAACTTGACAATTTTAGGAGGATGATTTTAGGTGAAAAAGACTTTACTTGGGAGCTTTATTTTATGTACTACAAAAGATAAGCTTCATCTTTCCAGCATCACATTGAATTATAGATCTAATATTAAAAGAAAATTTCTACATTTACTATTCAACAAAAGTACAAAGTTTTTGCTTCTTCTATAATGTGATCATAAATATCCTACACCTCACAATAGTTAAGATCAGAAGTACATTATTTTGGAGGGTTTTTTTCGGGGTGGTGGAGGGGTAGTTCTGGTGAAGTTTCCATCTTAGAAAGGTCCTTTTAAGCTATTCTTAAAAGCCCACAGTCTGCCATATTAAAATATTGAAAAATCGGGACGCCTGGGTGGCTCAGTTGGTTAAGAGACTGCCTTCGGCTCAGGTCATGATCCCGGAGACCCGGGATCGAGTCCCACATCGGGCTCCCTGCTCGGCGGGAAGCCTGCTTCTCCCTCTCTCACTCCCCCTGCTTGTGTTCCCTCTCTCGCTGTGTTTCTCGCTGTCAAATAAATAAATTCTTTAAAAAAATAAAATAAAATAAAATAAAATATTGAAAAATCAAAATATTAAAATCCCTTTCATGTTTTAATTTACTTTTTTCTTTTTTTTTAATATTTATTTGAGGGTGCCTGGGTGGCTCAATCACTAAGCATCTGCCTTTGGTTCAGGTCATGGTCCTGGAGTCCTGGAATTGAGCCCTGCATTCCCTGCTCGATGGGAAGCCTGCTTCTCCCTCTTTCACTACCCCTGCTGTGTTCCCTCTCTCGCTATTGTTTCTTTCTGTCAGATAAAGAAATAAAATCTTAAAAAAATAAAAAGAATTTAAAAAATTATTTATTTGAGAGAGAGAAGAGTGTGTACATCTTTGTGCACATAAGCGGGGTAGGGGGGTAGAGAGGGAGACAAACATATTCCCTCCTGAGTGGGGAGCCTGATGCGGAACTCCATCCAGGGACCCTGAAATCATGACCTTAGCTGGAACTAAGAGTTGGACGTGTAACTGAATGAGCCACCCAGGCACCCCTACTGTTAGTTAGTTAGTAGTTATTTGTTTTTGTTTGTTTGTTTATTTATTTATTTATTTTTAAGATTTTATTTATTTGACAGAGAGAAACACAGCCAGAGAGGGAACACAAGCAAGGGGAGTGAGAGAGGGAGAAGCAGGCTTCCTGATGAGCAGGGAGCCCAATGCGGGACTCAATCCCAGGTCTCCAGGATCACGACCTGAGCTGAAGGCAGTTGCTTAACCAACTGAGCCATCCAGGTGCCCCTACTGTTAGTTATTTTAATTGCCATTTATTTTTGTACATAAGAACTAGGAAGAAGGGAAAAGTGGGGAAAAAAAAGAAGTCACATGTTCAAGAATGATACATTAAATGAGTGAAAATACTTTATAGGTGAATTTACCTCTCAAACTTGAACATTTCAACACCTTGATTATTACAATTTAGGAAGAAATCCCAATGCTTTTCCTCTGAAGTCTACTTTTCAATCATTTCAAATTTTAGTCACTCAAGGAAGATAATTTCTAGGTCCATTTGAAAGAATTCAAAAGATGTCAAAGGGCTCAATTTCTTAGTCCACTGAACTAAAATGTATCAACTTCCCATACTGACAGTACACATATTGCTACAGGCAATAATGTAGAAAACACCTTTTGCATTGGCTTTGGTTTTAAGAAATGGCACAACCACACACTAGTAAGCAGTAGTTACTGGTTGGTTATGAAACCTCTTCCGAACAGGGTGTCTTGGCCCTCTGTCCTCCTACCCATGTGAATATGAAGAAGTGGAGAGGGTAAAAGATGGAGCTCCCAGTGTCACGTGTGTGTTAAGAGTGCGGAGGTCTATTTCTGCCCACAGATCTGGGTTTCTCATGGGGGAAAGAGTCAATTCTGAACTCCCTAGAAGTGGGACCAAAAGTGTCTATGAAAGAAGAAAAAAAAAAAAAAAAAAAAAAAGAATGTTAAATTAAGTCACACAGGTGAGTCGAATTCAGGCGGTGCCAGGAAGCTCCCTGGCTTCCTTATCCTTCCCCCCTCTATCCGCTTCAATCTGTCACTGCTTGAGCCTAGCAACGGTGCAGTCTACCATGTTTATCCCTTGGGGGAGGAAGATGAAAGATAAAAGTAAAAATAGAAGAAAATAAATCGTTTCGACTTCAAAAGAGCTTTCCTGCCTAAATCTGAGTGGGAAGGGAACCTCATTTTTTTCCTTCCAACAATTTCAAAAGAAATGAGACAATGAAACGACTTCATCTCCCATGGTGCAGGCTCAACAGGGTCCGTCACGCCACTGGCAAATAACCAGCGTCATGTACATGCCACAGGGTTTTAGGGGAATTACAGTAATGTACATGACTTGACTTTAAAATACAAATTCTTAAGGTGCCTGGGTGGCTCAGTTGGTTGAGCGTCTGCCTTCGGTTTGGGTCATAATCCCAGAGCCCAGGGATTGAGCCCGGCATCGGACTCCCTGCTCAGCAGGCAGCCTGCTTCTCCCTCTCTCACTCCCCCTGCTTGTGTTCCCTCTCTAGCTATGTCTCTTGCTGTCAAATAAAATCTTCCAAAAAAAAAAAAAAAAAAAAAAACCACAACAAATTCTCAGGACACCTGGGTGGCTCAGTCGGTTAAGTGTCTACCTTCAGCTCAGGTCATGATCCCAAGGTCTTGCGATCGAGTCCCACATTAGGCTCCCTGCTCGGTGGGGCTTCTGCTTCTCCCTTTCCCTCTGCCTGTTGCTCCCCCTGTTTTGTGTTTTCTCTCTTTGACAATACATAAAATCTTTAAAAAATAAAATACAAATTTCATTTTATTTTATTTGATAGAGAGACCACAAATTGGCAGAAAGGCAGACAGAGAAAGAGGGGGAAGCAGGCTCCCTGATGAGCAGAGAGAGCCCAATGTGGGCCTTAATCCCAGGATCCTGAGATCATGACCTGAGCTGAAGGCAGTGGCTTGACCCTCTGAGTCACCCAAGCGCCCCATAAAATACAAATTCTTGGGTGGCTCAGGCGATTAAGCAACTGACTTGATTTTGTCTCAGGTCATCATTTCAGGACTATGAGATTGAGCCCTGAGATGGGCTCTGACAGGGTCCGTGCTCAGTGGGGAGTCTACTGGAGATTCTCTGTCCCAACTCCTGGCTCATGCAGGCTCTCTCTCTCTGTCCCCAAAATAAAAATGGGTAAGTAAATCTTTTAAAAAACAAAACAAAACAAAAAAATACAATTCTGAGGAATATACCTTTTAGTTACTGAGAAGCTGGATTAAGCTAAGATAAATCTTTAAAATCTAAATTTAGGGGCGCCTGGGTGGCTCAGTTGGTTGGGTGACTGCCTTTGGCTCAGGTCATGATCCCCGAGTCCCAGGACCGAGTCCGCATCGGGCTCCCTGCTCAGCAGGAAGCCTGCTTTTCCCTCTCTCATTCCCCCTGCTTGTATTCCCTCTCTGGCTGTGTTTCTCTCTGTCAAATAAATAAAATCTTTAAAAAAATAAATAAATAAAATCTAAATTTAAAAACAATATGCTCGTTATATGAATCTTTGAAAACATACAAATATATTTTTAAAGTTAAAAAAAAAATCACTTGGGGGTGCCTGTGTGGCACAGTTGGTTAAGTGGCTCAGGTGGTGATCTCAGGGTTGAGATCAAGCCCCATGAGAGGCTCCATGCTCAGCGCAGTCTACCTGAGATTCTCTCTCCCTCTGCCCCTCCTGCTCTCTCCTTAAAATAAATAAACCTTGGGGTACCAAGGTGACTCAGTTGGTTAAGCGACTGCCTTTGGCTCAGGTCATGATCCCGGGAGGGTCCTGGGATCAAGCCCCCATCAGGCTCCTTGTTCAGCAGGAAGCCTGCTTCTCCGTCTCTTACTCCCCCAGCTTATATTCCCTCTCTCACTGTCTCTTTCTCTGTCAAACAAATCTTTAAAAATAAACAAACATACAAACAAACAAATAAATAAAATCTTAAAAAAAATTACTTCTATTCACTACCCAAAGATAAATAATCACTTAACGTGGGGGCCAGTCTAACTATTATTTATGTATTATTATTTAATATAGAGAAAGACACTCAAATTAGTTCCAATATTCTTCCAAGAATATTTTTTTCTGGAGACTAAATCACATTTACTTTTATTTTACTCTGTTGATTCCAGTATAGTTAATATACACTGTTATATTAGTTTCAGATCACATCTGTCATATTTTACTTTTACTCCCATAAACTACAGGTTCCTGAGTATTTCTGGTCTAAGCACCTATTTGAAATATTTGCCCAGCATCTCTTCTCCCAAGATCACAGTTTCTGATAAGCCAGAAGGGACAGGGTCAAAGCTTATGGCAGGTCACATCAATAGAGAAACATCTTCATCCACTTCTATAGGCCAGAAGTTGCTCCCTTGTCCCTGCAAAAGCCATATTCTGCTGACTATTAGACAGAAGGTATATGAATTCTTCTTTCAATGCCAGAGTGTGGCAGCAAATGGAGTCTAAAGAATAAAGGACAGGATTTTTTTTTTTTTTAAGATTATTTATTTATTTATTTGACAGAGAGAAATACAGCCAGAGAGGGAATACAAGCAAGGGGAATGAGAGAGGGAGAAGCAGGCTTCCAGCCGAGCAGGGAGCCCGATGTGGGGCTCGATCCCGGGTCTCCAGGATCATGGCCTGAGCCGAAGGCAGTCGCCCAACCAACTGAGCCACCCAGCCGCCCCTAAAGGACAGGATTAAAGGAATGCTCGAAGGCTTTCCCTATCCAGCAGAGAGTACAGGAAATGACCTGATATCTTACTTTTTATTTTTTAAGAGATTTATTTATGCGATACCTGTGTGGCTCAGTTGGTTAAATGGCTGCCTTGGCTCAGGTCATGATTCCATGGTCTTCAGACAGAGTCCTGCACTGGGCTCCTTGCTCAGCAGGGACCCTCCTTCTCCTCTAGCTTGTCTTCCTCTCTCTGACTAATGAATACATAAAATCTTTAAAATAAATAAATGATTTATTTGCTTCAGAGAGAGGATCTCTGAGCAAAGAGCCTGTGGTGGGGCTTGATCTCACCAACCAGGAGATCACGACCTGAGCTGAAACCAAGAGCTGGATGCTTAACTGACTGAGCCATCCAGGCACCTAACTGGCATTTTAGAATGTGTTTTGGGAACTGCAACTCTCCTGAGGGGCAGGCTATGTTATGACATTGCAAGTGCCACACGGAAGGCAAGCATGAGAAGATAAGTGCCTGCTGAAGGGCATGTGAGTACAAAGACCAGAGCGACCCCAGTGAGAGCTGCTCAAAAACAATCTGGGAAAGGGCAAGGATGTGTTGCCAGCCAGGCCTGTCACACACATGACTTCCTGCTCGCTCGGGCCTTCTATGTGGAGGCAGGCCACACACACAGTCAGGGAAGCGTCTTGTAGACAAGCAGGTAAGAAAACCTCAAACAGAGACTGGAAAGAAGGTGTGTTCTTAACTACTAAATTACGAGAGGAGCACTTTGCCTCTCGCTGATGTAACAGATATTCTAACAGGCAGCATGATCTAATGGTACACGGAGGGTTAGTACTACACAACCCTGTACTGCCTTGAGTGTATGGAGGTGCTCTAAGCAGGTCCTAGTCTGGGAAGCAGCTGACTTTACTGGTATCTGGCTGATAGACCGGAGGAACAGGAGGTGGCAAGTGGTTGTTCTGGACTTATGGGATAGCACTGAGATGCATCTGGACTTGGATAGTATTGAGACGCATAATCATGACTAAATCAGCAAGAAAAAGCAAAGAAACTTCAAGATTTCGGAGAGGTTATCTCTAACGGGCAGGGAAGATCATATTCTAGGGCTCAGGATCCAGAGTAGAAACCACAGCAAAGCAGTTACTCTGAAATGAGTTTACAAGTAAAAGGAAATACATCGAGGTAAGTAGTGTTGAAGAACAGCTGGGCTAGTGATAACCCACACTAGGATTAGGGGTTAAAAGAACGGGAATACAGCCCAAGCCTTTCATCTGAGAGTGTTTCCTTTTCTGTGAAATGGGAATGAGACTCAAAGGAGACAGAATAAGAAAACTACACAGAGCACATCACAAACCATGAAGTTCTATATAAAGGCAGGATACTATTTTATGATGGGAAAAGAAAATCAGAACTTCTATTAGCCTGTTCTAATATCATATGTGAAATAGGGGAGCCCAGATGAACTCTATGACCCCTTGGATTTTTAAAGTTGTAGGATTCTTCATTAACTGTTGCACTAAGTCAAAACAACTATCAGAAAGATTCTATAGTCATTATTCTAGACTTTGACAGTAGCCATCAAAGAGGTGTGTGGGGAGGACAGGGTTCCTGATTATGATGTTTTCTTTCCCTAAAGGTCAGTGGAGTTGAAGAGTAAATGCAATTTAACAGAATATTAAAGAGTATGAAGGATATGAAAAATATGATGGATAGCTAAAGAATATGAAGGCTAGCCAGCTTTCTTTCTCCTTCTACTGTGTAATTAATCAGAATATAAAAGATACCACTGTGTTCTGTAATCAGACTATCACATATATTTAAATAGAAAACACACAGAATCCCTACATTCAGTCACAAAAATTTACAGCCTGGGGCGCCTGGGTGGCTCAGTTGGTTAAGTGACTGCCTTTGGCTCAGATCATTTGACAGAGAGAAACACAACCAGAGAAGGAACACAAGCAGGGGGAGTGAGAGAGAAGCAGGCTTCCCGCCAAGCAGGGAGCCCGATGTGGGACTCGATCCCAGGTCTCCAGGATCATAACCTGAGCTGAAGGCAGTCGCTTAACCAACTGAGCCACCCAGGCGCCCCTCAAATAAATAAAATCTTAACAAAAAAAACAAAAAAAACAAAAAACTTACAGCCTGATAACAGAGACAAAAACAAAAGTGAAACAGCAGTCATACCAAAAAAAAAAAAAAAAAAAAGCAAAAGATAATCAGTACCTCCATTCCACTGTTTGGTGGAAGTGTCAGAATGTAAACAAGTTTGAGCAAGTGGTCCATGAAAATGATTTCAATTCTTCCAAATTCTTATGATGAGATTTTATGGTGTCTAGACAAATGAGGTGCTACTGTATGGTTATCTACATAGCCAAGAACCAAGATGTAAGAAAAAAAAAGTTTGTAACCAACCCACATAGCTTTTGCTAAAATTAAGTACTCAAGCAGAATATTCTAAACTGCAGGTCACCCTCGGTTCCTAACCTAGAGATCAGATGCAGGAAGTTGGGAATAAAGAGACTACCAAAAGAGGAAAGCAATGGCAACTTCTTACTTATATTCACAGAGGAGAAAGAAAAGGTATAAAATACACTACATACAGCTCAATACTCTGGAAGTCCTTATTTCACAATGCAAGAACTGCCACTCATAATCATAACTAAATCAGCAAGAAAAACGACTATATATAACAATACCTCTCAAAAAATTTTTCAAGTGTAGTGACTGTCTAGATTTTCAACAGTTCTGTTCTGGGGTAATATCTAGAGGTATGATGTGTATGAAAACTCCATTAAACCAATATACACAGAGGGAAATACTAGCTTAGCAAGGAAGGCCTTTCTCAAAAGCTCATGCTAATTAGGTATTTATCTGTATGGTAAAACAATCACAAAATGCTCTTCGATATCTAGGTCGACTTCCGGAGAAGTTGATACTAAATGAATTTATAAGTAAAAGTTCTATCATTTTCAAAATGTTCTATTAACAAAAATACTGGAACCAGCAAAAGATAACAGAGTGGGAACAGGAGTGCAACTAGATCCAAATAAGAGAATCTGAAAGATCGGGTAAGAAAAAAAGAAGAGAAAGAAGCCTTAGAAAGAATATAGAGCAAAATGAAATGGGGGAAAAGCAAAAAGAGAGCTAAGTCTTCAAAGAAGCAAGTGGGGACATAATTGCCACCAGGAAGGCTGACTTAAGTTCTGGGGAAGGAAAAACAGGTGTGACAAGTACTGAACTACAAGTACGGAACTAGAGGGTTGGGCCAAATGCTTTTATTTCTCAAAAATGTTGAAAACAAGACTATACATGAAACTTTAAGAGATAACTCTCGCTTAGGCAGAGGGTATTAAAAGATACTCCAGCTGTTTCTTTACATTGTCTAATGTAGTTTTATTTGATTCTAAACAATAAAAAAAAGGGTTTTGGTTTTTCAATGTAATTTTTACTAGTAACAGGTAAGGAAATCAGGGCTTCCTTCTTTTTAAGACTATTTATTTATTTATTTATTTGACAGAGAGAAACACACCTAGAGAGGGAACACAAGCAGGGGGAGTGAGAGAGACAGAAGCAGGCTTCTCAAGGAGCAGGGAGTCCGATGTGGGGCTCGATCCCGGGACTCGGGGACCTGAGCTGAAGGCAGACACTTAACAACTGAGCCACCCAGGCGTTTCCTTCTTATCTAGCTGTAGCTGTTTCTATGAGAGCCACCATGTTCTTTGTGAGTTTTTGGGTTTTTTTAAAGATATTTATTTTTAGGGCGCCTGGGTGGCTCAGTGGGTTTAAAGCCTCTGCCTTCAGCTCAAGTCATGGTCTCAGGGTCCTGGGATCGAGGCCCGTGTCAGGCTCTCTGCTCAGCAGGGAGCCTGCTTCCTCCTCTCTCTCTGCCTGCCTCTCTGCCTACTTGTGATCTCTCTGTCAAATAAATAAATAAAAATCAAAAAAATAATTATTTTTAATTAATTAATTTTAAAAAAAGATTTTATTTGACAGATAGCATGAGTATGGGGAGATGGAGAAGCAGCTTCCCTGCTAAACAGGGAGCTGACATGGCACTTATCATGACCTGAGCCGAAGGCTGACACTCAACCAACTTAGTCACCCAGGTGCCAAGATTTTTATCTTTTTTTTTCTTTTTAAAAAAGATTTTATTTAGGACGCCTGAGTGGCTCAGAGGGTTAAGCCTCTGCCTTCAGCTCAGGCATGATCTCAGAGTCCTGGGATTGAACCCCACATTGGGTTCCCTGCTCAGCAAGGAGTCTGCTCCCCCTACCCCCACCACCTGCCTCTCTGCCTACCTGTGATCTCTCTCTCTTCCTGTCAAATGAATAAATAAAATCTTTAAAAAAAAAAAAAGATTTAAAAAAGATTTTATTTATTTATTTGACAGAGAGAGAGAGAATAAGCAGGGGGAGTAGCAGAGGGAGAGGGAGAGGAAGGCCTCCCACTGAGCAGGAAGCCTGATCTGGGGCTCTATCCCAGGACCCTGGGATCATGACCTGAGCCGAAGGTAGGTGCTTAATCAATTGAGCCACCAGGCGCCCCATGATTTTTATCTTTTTTTTTTTTTTTTTTTTTTAAAGATTTTTTAAATTTATTTGACAGAGAGAAACACAGCCAGAGAGGGAACACAAGCAGGGGGAGTGAGAGAGGGAGAAGCAGGCTTCCTGCTGAGCAGGGAGCCCGATGTGGGACTCGATCCCGGGTCTCCGGGATCATGACCTGAGCTGAAGGCAGTCGCTTAACCAACTGAGCCACCCAGGCACCCCAAGGATTTTTATCTTTAAGTAACCTCTAAACCCAATATAGGGCTTGAACTCACTACCCCAAGAACACAAGTTGCACGCTCCCCCAACTGAGCCACCCAGGTGCCCAATCCATAATATTTGTGAAAAGGATTCTGGGGGCGCCTGGGTGGCACCGTCGGGTAGGCATCCAACTCTTGATTTCAGTCCAGGTTGTAATCTTGGAGTTGTGAGATCAAGCACCATGTAGAGCTCCTCACTTGGCAGGGATTCTGTTTGAGATTCTCTTTCTCCCTCTCCCTCCCCTTTGCTCCCCCACCTGCTCTCAAATAAATAATTAACATCTTTTTAAAAAAGCAGGGGGTGGCGCCTAGGTGGCTCAGTTGTTAAGCGACTGCCTTCGGCTCATGTCATGATCCCCGAGTCCTGGGATCGAGCCCCATATCGGGCTTCTCCCTCTCCTACAACCCCTGCCTGTGTTCCCTTTCTCGCTGTGTTTCTGTCAAATAAATAAAGAAAATCTTAAAAAAAAAAGAAAAAAAAAAAGGATTCTGAACTACTTGATTTAGGACTCTGTTATTCCTAACAAATGGACATTTTTGTTTAGGCCTTTTTTTTTTCAACCCCATCATGTGAATGAGTGGTTGTTAGCTCTCTCCTCCTCCCTGTTATTTTTCCTCCCTGTCACTCTTATTTGCACCCTTGGTGGTGTTTTTCCTATCAAATGCTTCCAGGGACAGAAAGTGATGGCACCAAAATGCCACACCATGGTCTTATGACCTACCACTGAGGTGTACTTTCCAATTTCCCAGGTTTGGGCAATGTTAAGCCCTACATAAAGAGTCGTGCATCTTATTTTCACATGTGTCCCAAGATATCATTGAGAATAATCTCTCCACCAAAAATAATACACAAGTATATTCTCTTTCATTAAATTTAGGTTTTCCTCCCTACAAAGACACTACACATGAAATATCTACTATTCCTTCCCTATGTGAACTACACTTTATATCTAATGTGCCCAGTTTTTTCTGTACAGGAAATGCCCATAACTTCTCTCTATCCCCCTCTTCTACTGCTCCTGATCAATTAGCTACACACCTTCTGGCTCTAAACTCAGGACATGTCTCTCCTTTTAACAAACCATTCACTAGCCTTCTACTCAGTTGTTCTTTTTTTTAAGATTTTATTTATTTTTTATTTTTTAAAAAAGATTTTATTTATTCCTTTGACAGAGAAGAGACATAGCAAGAGAGGGAACACAAGCAGGGGAAGTAGGAGAGGGACAGCAGGCTTCCTGCAGAGCAGGGAGCCCAAAGTGGGGCTTGATCCCAGGACCCCGGGATCATGACCTCAGCCAAAGGCAGATGCCCAATGACTGAGTCACCCAGGTGCCCTGATTTTATTTATTTGAGACAGAGAACGAGCAGAGGGAAGAGACAGAGGAAGAAGGAGGCTTCCCACCTAGCAGGGAGCCCATCGTAGGGCTCAATCCCAGGACTCCGGGAATCATGACCTGAGCCGAAGGCAGCCACTTAACCAACTGAGCCACTCAGGCACTCAGGAAAAAAGGTATTTTAAATCAAATGAGGAACTCATAGGAGGGCTTCAAAGACCTTTCCCTTCATCCCTCTTTTCCATTAAGGTTCTAGACCTTTTAGGGCCTTGTTTGGTGATATGCAGTTTGGGAAAGTCACCTTGGTTTAAACAATGAACAGCTAAATTTTCCTCCTTAAAAATTACCATTACCCTGAGGCTGTTGATTCAATCTGTCCAAAGAAAGCTTCTTGTCTTGCTAAAGTATATCCCACTAACATATGGCATCCTGTTTTTGTTTTGTTTTTTCTAAAAAAATATGTTTGTTTATTTTTAAGATTTTATTTATTTATTTGACAGAGAGATAGATCACAAGTAGGCAGAGACGCAGGCAGAGAGAGAGGAGGAAGCAGGCTCCCTGCTGAGCAGAGAGCCTGATGTGGGTCTCGATCCCAGGACCCTGAGATCATGACCTGAGCCAAAAGCAGAGGCTTTAACCCACTGAGCCACCCAAGGCACCCTACTTACTTACTTACTTACTTACTTACTTATTTATTTATTTATTCATTCATTCATTCATTCATTCATTTTTTAAAGATTTTATTTATTTATTTGACAGAGAGAAACACAGCGAGAGAGAGGGAACACAAGCAGGGGCAGTCAGAGAGGGATAAGCAGGCTTCCCGCGGATCAGGGAGCCCGATGTGGGGCTCGACCCCGGGACTCTGGGATCATGACCTGAGCCTAAGGCAGTCGCCCAACCAACTGAGCCACCCAGGCGCCCCTACTTATTTATTTTTTAAGCCATATTAAATGTGGGGCTTCAACTCAGGACCCTAAGATCAAGAGCTGCATGCTCCACTGACTGAGCCAGCCAGCCATCATTCTCTCTTTCTCTTTTTTAAAGATTTATTTATTTATTGACAGAGCTAGAGTGGGAATACAAGGAGAGGGAGTGAAAGAGGGAGATGCAGACTTCCCACCGAGCAGGGAGCCTTATGTGGGGCTCAAATCTGGGACTCTGGGATTATGACCTGAACCGAAGGCAGACGCCCAATGACTGAGCCACTCAGGCACCCTTCTCTCTCTCTTTTTTTTAAAGATTTCTTTTTTTTTTTTTTTTTTTTTTAAAGATTTTATTTATTTATTTGACAGAGAGAAACACAGCGAGAGAGGGAATACAAACAAGGGGAGTGAGAGAGGGAGTAGCAGGCTTCCCGCCGAGCAGGCAGCCCGATGCGGGGCTTGATCCCGGGTCTCCGGGATCATGACCTGAGCCGAAGGCAGTCGCTTAACCAACTGAGCCACCCAGGCGCCCCTAAAGATTTCTTTATTTCAGAAAGGGAGTACTTACTTGCACATGAGTGGAGGGAGGGGCACAGGGAGAGACTCTTCATGCAGAGTCTTGCTAAGCACAGAGCCCAATAGGAGGCTCCATCTCAGCCCTGAGATCATGACCTTGACAAAATCAAGAGTCTGATGCTTAACTGACTGAGCCACCCAGGCTTCCCCAGAATTTCTTTTCTAACATGAGATTAGAACAAAACCAATGTCAAAAAGTAGATAAAATAAAGAGGTGAAGACTAATAGGATGTGCCTCTTCTTTTGCAACAGGGCTAGAAACAAGGGACTAAACGGTGGCTGCCAGTGCCTGCAGAGGGCTCACTAGGTAACTGACAGCACAAGGAAACATGAAAATTCGAGAGCTTTCCTTACACAATTTTTTCCCCCTAAGAAGTTCTGTTATATCTTAGGTAGTAAGGTCTCAGTTTAAGGAGAAGAGGCTGTCAGGAGTCAGCAACTCTGGACCCTCAGTCCCTGGGGCCAATGCCCTCCACACCCACCTCATCATCACTGTTGGACGTCTCAGAGTCTGAGGAGGCTGCAGGCTGACTCACAGGCGGCTCCTTCTCCTCAGAGTCACTCCGCTTCCGCTTTGCCAGGGATAAGAGCTCCTAACAGGGCAGAAGTAGACACATGAGTTTTGTTGACACAGAAAAAACATTCAAGAACAGCAAAACGCCCACCTTTCCTAGATCTCTTTTACCTCTTTGTGCTTTCAACTGAAAGTTGTCATCATGGGAACTTTTATCACACAAGTAGACTGACTGCCAGTATTCCTAAGCACTAAAGAAATGTTGTCAAAATCTGCCCCTTTCTTCTTAATGAGAAACGTACGTCTGAAACGGGAAAATGGAAAACTGAACTGGAGATTTTTCTCAAATTTGTCACCATTTCCTCTATAAGCTAAAGAAGTACTGATTCTTCATAATTTATTTGAGAACTGTATTTTCTTTCTTTTTTTTCTTTTTAAAGGTTTTATTTATTTGACACAGAGAGATCACAAGTAGGCAGAGAGGCAGGCAGAGAGAGAGGAAGAAGCAGGCTCCCCGCTGAGCAGAGAGCCCGATGCGGGCCTCGATCCCAGGACCCT
Organism: Spilogale gracilis; assembly: GCA_004023965.1. Lineage (NCBI taxonomy): Eukaryota > Metazoa > Chordata > Mammalia > Carnivora > Mephitidae > Spilogale > Spilogale gracilis. The sequence continues at coordinate 13,933 of PITA01005631.1, read as the reverse complement.
GAGATCATGACCTGAGCCGAAGGCAGAGGTTTTAACCCACTGAGCCACCCAGGCGCCCTGTATTTTCTTTTTTTAAAAAATTTTTAAAAAATTTATTTGACAGAGACAAACACAGCTAGAGAGGGAACAGAAGCAGAGGGACTAAGAGAGGGAGAAGCAGGCTCCCCGCTGAGCAGGGAGCCCGATGTGGGACTCGATCCTGGGTCTCCAGGATCATGACCTGAGCCTAAAGCAGTCGCTTAACCAACTGAGTCACCCAGGTGCCCCGAGAACTGTATTTTCAAAGATAATCTGCTCACTGTTCTTACTGGTATAGCTAACTAATACAAGCATCCTCTAAATGTAAATCATGGAAAAATTGGATTTATGGGATTGTTCTGAATTAAGCTGACAAACTACAATTTTCTAAGATAATTTTTTTTTTTTAAAGGGCTCCATACCCAACAGAGTCCAAAGCAGGGCTTGAACACCTGACCAAGAGATCAAGACCTGAGCTGGGATCAAGAATCGGACGCTTAACCAACCGAGCCACTCAGGTGCCCTTCTGAGATCATCTTTTATTTTGAATGCCTGAACCAGGGGGGAAAATAAATATATTTTTGGTGATTAATCCAGAGCCTGACAACAAGCAGTAAGTTTTCTGGCTTCTACATCAGTATCCTAATTTGACAACCCAAATGTTCCCATTCACCACTTCTGCCTTGTCCTGGTGATTTATGACAGATAACACGGGGAGGGATGTGCCACTAAGTGTCATGGCTAGAACCAGAATTTGTTTTCACATGGTTCCTCTCTCCTATTATTACTTCTCACCAACTCAGTCCGGTCACTCAAATGTGCAACAAAAGGAAACTTCTCCAGTTCTTGCCCTCCCTCTGTGATATCAGTACTGGTGTGAAATTATATGCCCTTACTTAATCTAACCTTTAATCTCCATGACAACCTGAACAACTGTCATCATCCCCATTTGAAGATAAAGAAACTAAGCAGCAGGAGAGATTAGAAACTTACTCAGGGTAACAGAGCTAGTATATGATAGAGCCAGAATTCAAACCAGGTCAGACAGAACCCTACCTTGTAATTTAGTCATGGTTTAACAGTCTAAAACATTTTTCCCTTCTGTCAAAAAAGAGAAAAATGCAAATAATAAATACTGTAGTATTACTTTTTGATGATGATGGTGCTATACAATTACAGGTCAAATACCAGGATGGATTTTAAAATAATAGACTGCTACAAACTATCTGTTTTCTTCTTACAGTCTCTTTCTATTTTAGGAGTATACTCCCCTGGCCAGAATGAGAAAATGACCTTCTCAGATTAACAGCTGACCTGCTCTCTTCCTTCATAAGTACTCATGAAATGTTACTCTTCTCATTTCATTGAAGAGAGGTACCACACCAACTTCCTGAAAAGGCTGAAGATCATAAGAACACTCTACTTTTTCATTCCCAAATAGTAACTCCTATTGACCAAATACAAATTACAGCAGTTAAGTATGTGTGTTTACTGTTACTTATTTATTGGGTGCAAAAAAGGTGACTAATTTATTAAAGTATGGAGACATGACCCATGGGCATAAAGAGTTACTGCCTGTTTACTGTCTTTTATTTTTTTTTAATTTTTTTTTAAAGATTTTATTTATTTGACAGAGAGAGAGATCACAAATAGGCAGAGAGAGAGGAGGAAGCAGGCTCCCCGCTGAGCAGAGAGCCTGATGTGGGCCTCGATCCCAGGACCCTGAGATCAGGACCTGAGCCAAAGGCAGAGGTTTTAACCCACTGAGCCACCTAGGCGCCCTGTTTACTGCCTTTTAAAAACTTGAGGGGCACCTGGCTGGCTTAGTCAGTGGAGCATGCATCTTGATCTTGGGGTTGTGGGTTTGAGCCCCCCATTGGGTACAGAGATTACTTTAAAATAAAATCTTTTTTTTTTTTTTTTAAAGATTTTATTTATTTGACAGCGAGAAACACAGCCAGAGAGGGAACACAAGCAGGGGGAGTGGGAGAGGGAGAAGCAGGCTTCCCGCCAAGCACAGAGCCCGATGTGGGACTCGATCCTGGGTCTCCAGGATCATGACCTGAGCCGAAGGCAGTCGCTTAACCAGCTGTGCCACCCAGGCGCCCTGTTTACTTTTAAAAACTTGAGGGGCACCTGGCTGGCTTAGTCAGAGGAGCATGCATCTTGATCTTGGGGTTGTGGGTTTGAGCCCTCCTTTGGGTATAGGGATTACTTTAAAATAAAATCTTAAAAAACAAAAGCAAAAACAGGGGCACCTGGATGGCTCAGTTAGTTATGCACCTGGTTTCAGCTCAGGTTATGATCTTGGGTCCTGAGATCGAGACCTGCAACAGGCTCTATGCTCAGTGGAGCATCTGCTGGTCCTTCTCCCTTTGTTTCTCCCTCCACTCATATGCACACATGCTCTCTCTCTGATAAATGAAATCCTTAAAAACATAAATAAATAGGGATGCCTGGGTGGCTCAGCCACTTAAATGGCTGCCTTTGGCTCAGGTCATGATCCTAAGGTCCTGGGATCAGGCTCCTTGCTCAGCGGGGGCCCTGCTTCTTCCTCTGCCTGCCACTTCCTCTGCCTCTGCCTGTACTCCCTCATTCTCTGATTAAAAAAATAAAAATTAAAAAAAAAATTGAAAAGAAAAAATAACCCCAAGGTGAATTTACATATAGCACCTTTTGTCCTTTTTTATGTATAAATTCTAAGAATTTGACAAATACATACAGTTTTACTATTCCTGCAATCAAGATATATGACAGTTCTATTGTCCCCACAAATACTGCTGTAATTTGCACTTGGTCAAGAGGAGTTACTTGGGGCGACTGGGTGGCTCAGTTGGTTGGGCGACTGCCTTTGGCTCGGGTCGTGATCCTGGAGATCCAGGATCGAGTCCCACATCGGGCTCCCTGCTTCGTGGGAGGCCTGCTTCTCCCTCTCTCAGTCCCTCTGCTTGTGCTCCCTCTCTGGCTGTGTTTCTCTCTGTCAAATAAATAAAAAATAAAATCTTTAAAAAAAAAAAAAGAGGAGTTACTGTTTGGGTATAAAAAAAGTAGAGTGTTCTTACGATCTTTAGCCTTTTCAGGAAGTTAGTGCCTTTTTTTTTTTTTTTTTTTTTAAGATTTTATTTATTTGACAGAGAGAAACACAGCCAGAGAGGGAACACAAGCAGGGGGAGTGAGAGAGGGAGAAGCAGGCTTCCTGCCGAGCAAGGAGCCCGATGTGGGACTCGATCCCAGGTCTCCGGGATCATGACCTGAGCCGAAGGCAGTCGCTTAACCAACTGAGCCACCCAGGTGCCCCACTTAGTGCTCTTTATATCCCTCCTTCCATCCTCCAACAACCACAGACCTGTTTTCTGTCCCTACAAACAGATCTGCCTATTGTAGCATATCACATAAATAGAATCATATAGTATGCAGCCTTTTGAGTCTGGCTTCTTAGCATAACGCCTTTGAGATTCATCTATGTTGCAGCACATATTAGTAGTCTGTTCCTTTTTCTTGTTCAGCAGTATTCCATTGTGTGGATGTACCACACTTTCCCAGCTGAAAACATTTTGGTTGTTTCTATTTGGAGGCAATTACATGTTCATACATAGGTTTTTGTGTACACGTACGGGTTTTTTTTTCTTTAAGATTTATTTTAGGGGCTCCTGGGTGACTCAGTTGGTTAAGCATCTGACTCTTGATTTCAGCTCAGGTCATGCTCTCCAGGTCCTGGCCCCAAGCCTACATTAAGCTTCCTGCTCAGGGTGAGTCTGCTTCACCTCTTCCCTCTCTCTTTGCCCCTCCCCGCTGCTCATGCTCTCTCTTCTAAAGAAAACAAATTTTTTTAAAGATTTTATTTGGGCGCCTGGGTGGCTCAGTGGGTTAAAGCCACTGCCTTCAGCTCAGGTCATGATTTCAGGGTCCTGGGATCGAGGCCCACGTCAGCCTCTCTGCTTGGCGGAGAGTCTGCTTCCTCCTCTCTCTCTGCTTGCCTCTCTGCTGACTGGTGCTCTCTCTCTCTGTCAAATAAATAAATCAAATCTTTTTTTTTTTTTAAAGATTTTATTTATTTATTTGACAGAGAGAAACACAGTGAGAGAGGGAACACAAGCGAGAGAGGGGAGTGAGAGAAGGAGAAGCAGGCTTCCGCTGAGCAGGGAGCCCGATGAGGGGCTCAATCCCGGGTCTTCGGGATCATAACCTGAGCCGAAGGCAGTCGCTTAACCAACTGAGCCACCCAGGTGCCCCTAAATTTTCTTTTTTTAAAGATTCTATTTACTTACTTGACAGAGAGAGAGGAGGAAGGAGGCTCCCCACCGAGCAGAGACCCTGATGCGGGCCTCGATCCCAGGACCCTGAGATCATGGCCTGAGTCGAAGGCAGAGGCTTAACCCACTGAGCCACCCAGGCGCCCTCTCCTAAATAAATTTTTAAAAAGTCTTAAAAAAAAAAAAAAGATCCATTTTATTTATTTATTTTTAAAAAAGATTTTATCTATTTATTTGACAGAGAGAGATCACAAGTAGGCAGAGAGGCAAGCAGAGAGAGCAGAGGAAACAGGCTCCCTGCTGAGCAGAGAGCCAGACACAGACCTTGATCCCAGGACCCTGAGATCATGACCTGAGCCAAAGGCATAGGCTTTAACCCACTGAGCCACCTAGGCGCCCAAAAAGATCCATTGTAGACAGAGAGAGTATGGGTAAGACAGTGCAAGTTGGGGCCAGAGGGTGGGTGGCCAGAGGAGGATGGAGACAAAAATCCTCATCCCTGCTAAGCATGGAGCCCAAAGTGGGCTTGATCTCAGGACCCTGAGATCACGAACTGGGCCAAAATCAAGTCAGAAGCTTGACTGACTGAGCCACCCAGGCACCCCTAAATGTAAGTTTTTATTTCACCTGGGTAAGTATCTAGAAGTGGGACTGCTGGGTTACATGGTAATTGGCATACAGCCTTTACTGTTATCCCCCCCCCATTACCTTAATGCAAATTTATAAAATTTAGAATGACTGGGGTGCCTGGGTGGCTCAGCTGGTTGAGCAACTGCCTTCAGCTTTGGTTGTGATCCCAGGGTACTGGGATTGAGCCCCACATCGGGCTCCCTGCTCAGTGGGGAGCCTGTTTCTCTCTTCCACTCACCCTGCTTGTGTGCTCTCACTCTGTCAAATAAATAAATAAAAATCTTGGAAGGAAGGAAGGAAGGAAGGAAGGAAGGAAGGAAGGAAGGAAGGAGGGAGAGAAGGAAGGAAAGAAGAAAGATTGATCTCTGTTACACAATTTCTTTCCTGACCCTTTGAGGTTCACAAATATACTAGAAATCTGTTTTGGGGCCCCTGGGTGGCTCATTCGTTAAGTGCCTTCGGTTCAGGTCTCGATCCTGGAGTCTAGGGATGGAGCCCCACATTGGGTTCCCTGCTCAGAGGGAAGCCTGCTTCTCCCTCTCTCACTCCCCCCTGCCTGTGTTCCCTCTCTAGCTGTGTTTCTGTCAAATAAATAATATCTTTTAAAAAGAAAAAGAAATCTGTTTTTTTTTTTTTTTTTTAAAGATTTTATTTATTTATTTGACAGAGTGAGACACAGCCAGAGAGTTGGTTGAGCGACAGGCAAGGGGAGTGAGAGAGGGAGAAGCAGGCTTTCCCGAGGAGCAGGAAGCCCGATGTGGGGCTCGAACCCAGGACTCTGGGATCATGACCTGAGCCGAAGGCAGCCGCTCAACAACTGAGCCACCCAGGCGCCCCAAGAAATCTGTTTTTAATACCAACTCATTTTAACAGGGATTTAGATAACTATCAATCAAATCCTACCCTGAAACATTAACTATTAGTGGACATTCATTAAAAGTTACTGAACTAGGCGCACCTAGGTGGCTCAGTGGGTTAAAGCCTCTGCCTTCAGCTCAGGTCATGATCTCAGGGTCCTGGGATCGAGCACCACATTGGGCTCTCTGCTTGGCGGGGAACCTGCTTCCCCCTTTCTCTCTGCCTGCCTCTCCACCTACCTGTGATCTATCTCTCTGTCAAATAAATAAATAAAATCTTAAAAAAAAAATAAGTTACTGAACTAAAGTTTTAAAATGTTAATACTGCCTTCCTGATAGAGAGTTTTCCCCTCTATACTAAAAACCTCACAATGGCTCCCCTTCACCAACGAACAACAGCATCTAAGAGACACAGTCCTTCTCCTCAGACATAAATACCACACTAACCACAGTACGGTGACAGCACAGACCTTCTTAATAGTGAGATATATAACTTTTCCACAAGTTAAGATTAGTACAGGAAGTTACTGGTGGAATGCATGGCCACGTTACTTTTTATAGTTAAGTTCCCCTAATCTACTGAGGGCTAAGTACAGGTGAACAGACCAACGTGCAATAAAAAGGTCTTCATATGCACAGGTGAAGAGACCATCAGACTGACCACCTGCTTGGGTGACTGATCCAACACCTGGACTTGAGAAAAGTCAATCTAGAACTGATTCATGCACAGGGTGTAGGTCCCTCGGCAGCTCTCTCCTGCCAGCTGGATTCAACTGTACCATGCTAGCTGGGATGAGTCTGTACGTCCACTGTCCCTATATTTTATCTCATCCAGTAAAAACTTTCCCTACTATCTCAGTATTCATCTAAGGGAATGGCAGTCAGGGGTGACGGCATGACGTATCAAATTTAAGCTGAACTAAAGATCTGGTTAAATTTAGGCCAGGCCAATGCTCAACCTACTACAGGTATGGCTGTGTAGGATGCCTCATCTGGCTTCTAGAGCAGTTGCATTAACATTGCTTAAAAGCCATATTTAACATTAAACTAGACTGCCAAAACTGAACCCTAAAATAAAGCAAGCCTAACTGCACTAAGGTAATGTCTGTTAAAATAACATTATTCTGGTTAAGATTAGAATTCTAATCCCATCAGTATGTGAAGACTCATAAACCTGAAGATTTAATCTCCCCCCCCCAACCATTCACAGTGTACATTTTGTGACGTCGTATCAGGGTCAATTGGTAATAAATCAACTTAGCGCCCTCTCACTTATTTAAAGGAAATTAAATCTCACCTCTTTAATCAAATCCCCGATGATCACATGAAAGTGGGATACATATTCTGCACCCCAGAAATGAGACTAAAAGCCTTATGGATAGGCCTCAGAGGTTTTTATGGCTAATTAGCACACTGAGCGCTTTTTCCCTTGTTCATTCCACAAATATAACTACTGTAAATAATCACTACCAGCTAGTGTGAGCAAACATCTTGGTTTGCTTGGGACTGTCCTGGTTTTAGCACTGAAAGTTCTGAATTCTAGGAAACTCTTCAGTGCCTGGCCAACTGGGACAGATGGTCACCTGACTACTAGCACCTATCATGTACCACTAAGCCCCGGGTAGACAGTCATGAAAAAGGATACATAGTCCTTGATCTCATGGAATTTAAAACTGAGTGAGGGAGACAGACGATAAATAGAAACGACTCATTATATATCATGGTAAGTGCTAAGAAGGAAGTGAATCAAGTGAATAGGGAATATATCTGGGATACAGTGATCTGAGAAGTCTTCTCTGAGGCAATGACATTTAGGCTGAGACGAGAAACTTTGAAGGAGGGAAGAGAGGTGCAGTTTTCTGGACAGATATCTTCTGATGGAACAGCTAAGGCCCTGAAGCTGGCAACAGCTTGGCTTGGTCAAATAACTAAGAACCAGTGTGACTGGAGCTTAGCAGGCAAAGGGGAGAAAAGAGGAAGGTTGGTTAGAGGTAAGAAGAAACCAGATCATTCCAGGGTTTATAAAGCAGGATCAGGAGCAAGCATCTTATTTGAAGGCAACGGGAAGTCACCAAATGGTTTTAAGTGGAGTAACCATCCTCAGAGGGCTTTTTTTTTTTTTTTTTAAGATTTTATTTATTTGACAGAGAGAAACACAGCAAGAGAGGGAACACAAGCAGGGGGAGTGAGAGAGGAAGACGCAGGCTTCCAGCCGAGCAGGGAGCCCGATGTGGGCCTCGATCCCCAGACTCCAGGATCATGACCTGAGCTGAATGCAGATGCTTAACAACTGAGCCACCCAGGCGCCTCCTCGGAGGGCTTTTTAAAGAGCACTCTGACTGACAGAGAAACAGACCAGAGGGGCAGAGCAGAAGTGCAAGAAGGACTCAGAATCTATAGCAATGTCATCAGAGTAAATGGTGACCTGAACATGGGAAGTAGTCACAGGGACAAAGAAAAGAGGGAGAACTAGAGAGATAATGTGGAAAGAGGAGTAATTCTCATAGGTTTAAATCTGAGATGATAGGGCACTTGGATGGCTCAGTAGCTTGAGTGTCTGATTCTTGCTTTGGGTTCAGGTAATGATCTCAGGGTTGTGAGACTGAGCCCCACGTTGGGCTCTGCACTGGGCACGGAGCCTGCTTAAGATTCTCCCTCTCTCTCTGCCTTTCCCCAACTCTCTCTTTCTCTCCCTCCCTCCCCCTTCCTATCTAGAAAAGAAAAGAAAACAATTTGAGATGTTAATTCCTAGTCTTTCATAATAAAACTATAGGTAGAGGAACAGGATCCCAATGGTGGACACTTGGTTACCTTTCAGGAGAAAGGAACAGAGCCATTTTGTGTATGTACGTTTCTAGGACATGGAGGTATTTGTTTTGCTGGAACTGTTTCAACAAGCATCTACTATTTTTATTTTTATTTTTTTTTAAAGATTTTATTTATTTATTTGACAGAGAGAAACACAGCCAGAGAGGGAACACAAGCAGGGGGAGTGAGAGAGGGAGAAGCAGGCTTCCTGCCGAGCAGGGAGCCCGATGTGGGACTCGATCCCGGGTCTCCAGGATCATGACCTGAGCCGAAGGCAGTCGCTTAACCAACTGAGCCACCCAGGCGCCCCCTATTTTTATTTTTTTAAAAGACTTTATTTATTTGTCAGAGAGAGAGAGGGCAGAGGGAGAAGCAGGCTCTCTGATGAGTATGGAGCCCAACTTGATACTAGGACCCTGAGCTGAAGGCAGACACTCAACCAACTGAGCCATTTAGGTGTCCCATACGGTTTATTTTGAAAGATTTTATTTATTTATTTGACAGAGACAGAGATCACAAGTAGGCAGAGAGGCAGGCAGAGAGAGAGGGAGGAAACAGGATCCCTGACCAACGTGGGCCTCGATGCCAGGACCCTGAGATCATGACCTGAGCTGAAGACAGAGGCTTTAACCCGCTGAGCTACCCAGGCACCCCCCATACTATTTTTATATTTTAATGCTTTTTAAAAAAAGAATTATTTGACAGAGAGGGAGAACGACAGAGTGTGTGTGCACACAAGTGGGAGGAGGGGGAGAGGGAGAGAAAGAAAGAAAAGCAGACTCCTGGCTGAGCCTGGAGCCTGACGTGGGGCTCAGTCCCAGGACCATGGGATCATAACCTGACTGAAATAGGATGCTTAGGATGGTTAAGCATCTGCCTTCAGCTCAGCTCATGATTCCAGGAACCTAGGATCAAGCCCCACATTGGGCTCTTTGCTCAGCAGAGAGCCTGCTTCTCCCTTTCCCTGCTGCTCCCTCGCTTATACTTGCACGTGCTCTCTCTCTCTGGCAAAGAAATAAGATCTTAAAAAAAAAAAAAAGAGTTGGACACTTAACTGACTGTGCCACCCAGGTGCCCCTCTACTGTTTTTATTGAAAGAAAATAAATGCAAACAATGAATATATATATAAATATATACAGTTATATATGTATATATATATATACACCCTCTGACTTAATTCCAAAGTGGCAGTATAACAATCTTAAATATTTCACGATTGCCACTATATGTGGCAACTTCCCCTTCAAATTTCCAGCCAAGTAATTATAACTGTAGATAAAATACTGAGATGTATAAATGCCCATGTTATAAAATTGACAGAATCATTTTTCAACCCATTCAAAACAAAAGGTACATAAAATTAAAAAAAAATTCTACTATTGCTACTTGTTTTTACTTTTTTTAAAAAACATATTTTATTTATTTGACAGAGAGAAACACAGCTAGGAGGGAACACAAGCGGAGGAGTGAGAGAGGGAGAAGCAGGCTTCCTGCCAAGCAGGTAGCCCAATGTGGGGCTCGATCCCGGGTCTCTGGGACCATGACCTGAGTCGAAGGCAGTTGCTTAACCAACTGAGCCACCCAGGCGCCCGGGTTTCCTTTTCTAATATACTTTGTAACTAATGCACATTTCTTCTACTCCTTAAGGGAGATCAGTATTACAGTAGAGGGGCTGGAGTTAAGAACTCCCAAACTGACACTGTCTCTTATCTCTGAGTAAGCCTCCTGTAACCAGAAAAGTCAGAAACCTTTCCACCCTGGATATGCCAAGAAGGATCTGCATATTCAACAAAGATTAAGTGCTTACTCCCTGTCAAGCATTAGTTTTTTTTCTTTTTAACAACTGTATTTATTTATCCCAGAGAGAGTGCGCACATCCGTGAGTGAGCAGGGAGAGGAGCAGAAGGAGAGGAACAAGCAGACTCCAAGCTGGGTGCAGAGCCCAATGCCAGGGCTGGATCTCAGGATGGGATCATGACCTGAGCCGCAGTCAAGAGTTCGAAGCTCAGCCAACTGAGCCACCCAGGTGGCTCAGGCAGGCATCATTTTCAACTGCCTGCTTGACATCTCCACTTAGATCTATCAAAGACAACTTTAAACTCTTCACCTTTATTTTTTTTTAAAGATTTATTTATTTATTTGACAGAGAGAAACACAGTGAGAGAGGGAACACAAGCAGGAGGAGTGAGAGAGGGAAAAGCAGGCTTCCCGCCAAGCAGGGAGCCAAGCCTGCCGAGCAGGGAGCCCGATGCGGGGCTCGATCCCGGGTCTCCGAGATCATGACCTGAGCCGAAGGCAGTCACTTAACCAACTGAGCCACCCAGGCACCCCAACTCTTCACCTTTAAACCTGATCTTCCCCTGGGTTCCCCATCTCATGCCAGGATTTCCTCTTCCTCACCCCCAACTACCAATCATCAAGTCCTCTCATTTTATCCTGAATATTCTGTCCAATCAAATCTACTTCAGTTGTCTCTGTAAGTACCACACCAGTTCAAGTCAGGCATTCATTCGGCAAACCCTGACAGGGCACCTGCTGCACATCAGGCACTGTCCTAGGCGCAGGGATACTATAGTGAACAAACAGCCTTGCCTTCCTGGAGCTTCCATTCTCGTGGAACTAATGTTTCTACCATCTCTTACCTGGACTCCTCTCTGTGCCACCTAACTGGTGTCCCTTCTCCACATTACTCTCCACATAACAGCCGAAGCAAAGTGTTTTTGTTTTTGTTTTGAGAGGGAGAGAGAGAGCATAAGCAGGGGGAGAAGGAGGCTCCGGGCTGAGCAGGGGGCATGACGCAGAACGCAATCCCAGGACTCAATCCCTACTTGAACTGAAGGCAGACGCTTAACAGACTGAGCCACCCAGGTGCCCCTAACCAAACTTTTTAAAAGACAAATCTGAACACCTCTTCAAGTTTAAAATCCTTTAATGGTTTCTCACTACCCTCAGAATCAAGTCCAAAGTCCTTAACATTGCCAACATGGCCCTACCAGTAACTTGAAATTTTTTTAACCCCAGGCCACAGTAAGATCAGTTCTATCTCATGAGCCAGTATACACATGCATGTATATATGCAAAATACAGGTTTCAGAAAACAATACTGCTTTTTACTAAGTCTGACACATGACATTTTCTTTTTTAAGATTTAAAAAAAAAAAAAAAAAAAAGATTTTTTTTTTTTAAGTAATCACTACACCCAACATGGGGCTCAAACTTATAACCCCAAGATAAAGAGTCACATACTCTACTGGCTGAGCCAGCCAGGCACTCCTGATGTTTTCTATTTGACTTAATTTCATTTTCATTTTTTAAAAAGATTTTATTTATTTATTTGACAGAGAGAAATCCAGCTAGAGAGGGAATATAAGGAGAGGGACTGTGAGAGGGAGAAGCAGGCTTCCCGCTAAGCAGGAAGCCCGATGTGGGGCTCGACCAGGTGTTCAGGATCATGACCTGAGCAGAAAGCAGTCACTTAACCAACTGAGCCACCCAGATGCCCCTTCATTTTCATTTTTAACACTGGTTGTGATTCACTAAACTGACTTTTCCATTTTCAAACGGTCCAAACAGGCTCTACTGCAGCTTCCCTTGTACCTTCTCTCTCCAACTTGTTATATTCCAGTCACTGCGTGTTTCTTTCAGTTTCATTAGGGTGCTAGGTCCTTCCTGCCTCAATGCTTTGGAGTATGCTGGTCCCTTAACCATGATCACTCAACACGTTTCTGCACTCCTCAGTCTCCTAATCTTTTCCTTAACACATATTCCAAAACTGTGTAAGTGTTACTCCCTCCAGGGTAGTCTAAGGCCACACTCTCACAGTATCATTGCTCTTCTCTCATAGCTTCTAGTGAAACTGTGAGGAAATGACTCTGAGCAATGCCTGCCCCACACTCACGCCCCTCCTCTCTGTCTCCTCTAATCTCCTTGAAAGTGGAAACTGCTTTCATTTTGTTCACCCAATAGCCTCAGTGCCTAAAACTGTCTAACACATTTGTTCAAAGATAAACAATCTCTGCCCTTGGGGAACTTATGGTTTAGGAAGGGAGCTGTAAGTACACCAACAGATCTGGTGCTGAATTTTTCCTGAAAGCCTCTCTGCTAGAGCTCCCATGGGACTCAACCTTCCCTGCACAGTAAAGGTGAGTGAAATTAGCAAGTGAGTTACATCAAGCTGGATGCAACATTATGACACAAACTAAAAACTTCACAAGTTAACAGTGACACTTCTCTCAAGTTTCATCCTAGACCTCTATGAAATTTTGCTCTATTATAAAAAAGACCATATGGGCGCCTAGGTGGCTTAGTCGGTTAAGCGACTGCCTTCAGCTCAGGTAAGGATCCTTGAGTCCAGGGATGAGTCCCGCATGTGACTTCTCCCTCGGATCCTGTCCCCTCTCCTGCTCTTTCTCTCCCTCACTCATAAATAAATAATATCTTAAAAAAAAAAAAAAAGACTACAGGAGAGACACAACTTTTAAATTTCCTAATTTAAACTGGCTGGATGGCTCAGTTAAGCATCTGTCTTCAGGTCAGGGTCCTAGGATGAGTCCTGTGTGGGGCTCCCAGCTCAGTCAGCTCCTCCCTCTCCCTCTGCCCCTCCCCTGGCTTGTGCTCTCTCTCTTGCTCTCAAATAAATGAATAAAATCTTAAATAAATAAATAAATAAATAAATAAATAAATAAAAAAATAAATAAATAAAAATAACTCCTAGAACATACTTAGGGGACTGCTTTTTCAAAGAAAAATCTAATTATTGCTACTTCAAGTATCATAAGCAGAGAAAAAGAGGACATGACAACATCACCATTTTAAATAAGCGAGGAAATTATGAAATAAAGCATTCTAGTATTCAAGTAACCCAATTTTTTTCTTATTTTATAAATACTGAATTGTATTGATCTGAACAGAGTATGCTATTCATTTTCTTGGATGCTTTTCATTTTATAAGACCCACTGCCTAAATATTATTCATAACGAGTGACATAGATTATATCCATGGAAGTACATGCTGGGGTTTAAAACAAAAACAAAAACCCTAGGTTTGCCTCAAACTCTCTTCCAAGAGGTGCCAAAACCAAGTATCTTCAGGATTTGCAATTTTAAAATGTTCAAGATGGGGTGCCCAGGGAGGCACAGTCAGGTAAGCATCTGATTCTTGGTTTTGGCTCAGGTTGTGATCTCAGGGTTGTGAGATCAAGCCCTGCATCCAGCTCCTGCATCCAGCTCTGTGCTGAGTGCAAAGCCTGCTTAAGATTCTCTCTCCCGGGGCGCCTGGGTGGCTCAGTTGGTTAAGCGACTGCCTTCGGCTCGGGTCATGATCCCAGAGACCTGGGATCGAGTCCCACATCGGGCTCCCTGCTCAG